>ARYC01010026.1:0-26519 GCA_000711775.1 Oxytricha trifallax | reverse complement strand
TACTTTTTTCTCTTATTATTTTTTCTATACAATATTATATATCTATGTCAAGTCTTTATTCTCTAGTCGCCCTTCGATATCCCTATATATGGGGTTTTGGGGCTCCGCAGATCGTCAATTATTCAACCTTGATTTTTTATATATAAACTGTGCGTGACGCTTTGATATATATATTAATTGGGGTTTTGCGGAGGGATAAAACGGGATTTTTTCCAGTGTAAGATATTATTTAACAAAAAGTCATAGATAATGTGATATTTACCTCACAATCGACAATGGAGATTCGATATCGCGTGGTCAACAATAAATTATTTTTTTTACCTGACTCACTTTGGCTTCATGATCAAAAAATAAAGAAATTTGAAAAAGTTCCAAAAATTGAAAATAAAGTTGCTTCACTTGACATATAGCCTCTAAAAAAGGTGTCAGATCATACTGTTAGAAAAAATATTTTCAGATTCCTGACTACTACTAATTAAAAATAAAAGTTATATTTAATTTGAGATTTTATATTATAAATATGGTCAAAAACACAAAATAGATATAAGATTCATTATAAGAAAGGTAAAAGAAATGTTAAATAAAAATGGTTAGTCCAACTTGTGACTACTTACCCATAAAATTTAAAATAATCCCAAAACCCAACAATTTTGATAAGAAAACCCTTCCAATTTGATAAGAAAACCCTATAAAATTTAATAAATCGGAAAATGTGTTAGAAATAATATAGAATCCAATATGTTACTAAATGTCTCAATATATTTTTCATAGCCTTGAAAACCTTATTTACTTTAAACGAAAACTCTCTCTCATAATTGGATAAGAAAACGCTACTATATAAAATCAATAATTGCTCTCTTTGGTTTATCTCTGGGTTTTGCTGGAAAAGGATCCTGGGTTTTCATTTTATATTAAAGATATCAAAAATGCTATATAGTGGGTTGATTATTAAAAAACTGACTAAACTAACAAGTTAATAATTTTGAAAAAAAAGTGGCTTCACTCGATATATAGGCTCTAAATTAATCATCAAAACATAGTCATAGAAAAACTATTTGAAGATTCCTGACTACTACTGATGAAAAGATAAATTTATATATAAAACACTCATTTTTTTATAAAAATTTGATAGAAAAGGGATAATGTATTATAAAAAAGAAGTAATTTTATGCAAATTATTTAATCTGTGATTACTTACTCATCAAATTCCAAAAACCCTACTATTTTTATAAGAAAACTCATTGCTATTCATTATATAATTACTAACTTTTAGGCCCATCTCTTTGGGGTTTTTTGAGTGAAAAGCGTGCTCTCTGGGTTTTGGTGGAAAGGTGTCTCTGGGTTTTCATATAATAGTAAACACATTAAAAACCTTATATAGCGCGGTCTCTTTGGCTTTGGAAGTTTGACCTTGGGTTTTCATGCACTTCGCATTGGGTTTTCATACGTGACGCAATACGCAGAGTCTTCGCTTCGCTCAGGACTCGCGTCCCATTCCTATTAAAATTGCTTCGTTTTTGGCTTACCCGTAGGGTTTTGGCGTCAGCCTTTTTTCAGGTTTTCAAAAAAGAAAAGATTTTTGTTATAATTCATCTACATTATCTTAATTGCAACTGTTCTTTACTTATTATACTTGACTTTTTTCTCTTATTATTATTTCTATACTCTATTATATATCTTTGTCAAGTCTTTATTGCCTAGTCGCCCTTTGATATCCCTATATATGGGGTTTTGGGGCTCCGCAGATCGTCATTTTTTCAACCTTGATTTTTTATATATAAACTGTGCGTGACGCTTTGATATATATATTAATTGGGGTTTTGCGGAGGGGGTAAACGTGATTTTTCCAGTGTAAGATATTATTTAACCAAAATTCATAGATAATGTGATATTTACCTCACAATCGACAATGGAGATTCGATATCGCGTGGTCAACAATAAAATTATTTTTTTTACCTGACTCACTTTGGCTTCATTGTACAAAAATAAAGAAATTTGAAAAAGTTCCAAAAATTGAAAATAAAGTGCTTCACTCGATATATAGCCTTTAAAAAAGGTGTCAAAACATAGTGTTAGAAAAAATATTTTCAGATTCCTGACTACTACTCATGAAAAAAGAAAGTTATATTTAATTTGGTATTTTGTATTATAAAAATGATAACAAACACAAAATAGATATAAGATTCATAATAAGAACGAAAAAAGATTATGTAATTATTATGGATTCCTTGAATCTGTGAGTACTTACCCATAAAATTAAAAAAAACTCAAAAACCCTACAATTTTGATAAGAAAACCCTGACAATTTGATAAGAAAACCCGATAAAAATAAATAAATCAAAAAAGTTGCAAGAAATAATATATACTTCAATATGTTACTAAAATGCTTAACAAATTGTCCAAAACCTAGAAATCCTTTTTATTTGTTAAGAAAACTCTTTCATTATTCTAAGAAATCCCTTCTTACATTAAAATTTATTTACTCCCTTTTGTTTCTCTCTGGGTTTTGGTGGGAAGGTGTCTCTGGGTTTTCATGAATATTAAAGAAATGGAAACTCATATGTGATTTTTTGCATATAATAATAATTGACAAAACTAAAAAAATTAATAAGAGGGAAAAAAAGGTTCTTCACTCGATATATAGCCTCTTAAAAAATGATAAAAACATAGTTATAAAAAAATTAGTTACAGGTTCCTTACTACTACTCATTAAAAATAAATAAATTATATATAAAAAACTCATTTTATTAGAAAAAAATTGTATTGGAAAGTTGTAATGTATTCGAATCAAGAAATAATAATATGTAAATGATATAATATGTGAATACTTACTCATTAAATTCTGAAAACCCTACTATTTTTATAAGAAAACCCATTCCTATTCATTATATAATTACTAACTTAGGCATCTCTTTGGGTTTTGGTGAAAAGGTGTCTCTGGGTTTTCATTCTATAGTAAAAACCTTCTAATCAGTAGAAAGTACTATCTCTTTGGCTTTGCAAGTTTGACCTTGGGTTTTCACTCACTTCGCTTTGGGTTTTCATACGTGACGCAATACGCAGAGTCTTCGCTTCGCTCAGGACTCGCGTCACAATCATATTAAAATTGCCTCGTTTTTTGGCTTACCCGAAGAGTTTTGGCGTCAGCCTTTTTTCAGGTTTTCAAAAAAGAAAAGATTTTTGTTATAATTCATCTACATTATCTTAATTGCAACTGTTCTTTACTTAATATACTTTACTTTTTTCTCTTATTATTTTTTCTATACAATATTATATATCTATGTCAAGTCTTTATTCTCTAGTCGCCCTTCGATATCCCTATATATGGGGTTTTGGGGCTCCGCAGATCGTCAATTATTCAACCTTGATTTTTTATATATAAACTGTGCGTGACGCTTTGATATATATATTAATTGGGGTTTTGCGGAGGGATAAAACGGGATTTTTCCAGTGTAAGATATTATTTAACAAAAAGTCATAGATAATGTGATATTTACCCCACAATTGACTATGGAGATTCGATATCGCGTGGTCAACAATAAAATTAAAATTTTAGCTTGACTCACTTTGGCTTCATGGTACAAAAATAAATAAATTTGAAAAAGTTAAAAATATTGAAAATAAAATTGCTTCACTCGATATATTGCCTCTAAAAAATGTATCAATTCATAGTGTTAGAAAAAATATTATCAAATTCCAGACTACTACTCATGAAAAATGAAAGTTATATATAAAAGGTAAATTTCATTATAAAAATGGAATAAGAAAGAAATGAAGATAGAAGATTTTCATTATAAGGAATATAAAATTAGGAATTTATAAAGATTGCTAAAATTTGTGACTACTTACTCATAAAATCGTACAAAACCCTGAAAACCTTACAATTTTGATAAGAAAACCCTACCAATTTGATAAGAAAACCTGATTAAAATAAATAAATTGAAAAATGTGTAAAAAATTATAATTACTTAAATATAATACTAAAATCCTTAATATATATAGAAAACCTAGAAATACTTTATATTTGGTAAGAAAACTCATCTTACATACAATTACTTACTACCTTTGGTTTCTCTCTGGGTTTTGGTGAAAAGGTGTCTCTGGGTTTTCATGAATATTGAAGAAATGGAAACTCATATGTGATTTGTTTCATATAATAATAAAATGAGAAAACCAAAAAAATTAATAATTTAGATAAAAATGTTCTTCACTCTGTATAAAGCCTTTTAAAAAATTATAAAAACATTGTTTTAGAAAAAATATTTTCAGATTCCTGACTACTACTCATTAAAAATAAATTTATATATAAAGAACTCATTTTATTATAAAAATTGTCTAGAAAAGGATAAATGTATTAAAAAAGAGTAGTAATATTATGTAAATAATATAATTTGTGACTACTTACTCATCAAATTCAGAAAACCCTACTATTTTTTTAAGAAAACCCATTCCTATTCATTATACAATTACTAACTTAGGCATCTCTTTGGGTTTTGCTGAAAAAGGGTCTCTGGGTTTTCATTCTATAGCAAAGACATTCTCATCAGATGAATGGACTATCAATTTGGCTTTGCAAGTTTGACCTTGGGGTTTTCACTCACTTCGCTTTGGGTTTTCATACGTGACGCAATACGCAGAGTCTTCGCTTCGCTCAGGACTCGCGTCACAATCATATTAAAATTGCCTCGTCTTTGGCTTACCCGAAGGGTTTTGGCGTCAGCCTTTTTTCAGGTTTTCAAAAAAGAAAAGATTTTTGTTATAATTCATCTACATTATCTTAATTGCAACTGTTCTTTACTTATTATACTTGACTTTTTTCTCTTATTATTATTTCTATACTCTATTATATATCTTTGTCAAGTCTTTATTGCCTAGTCGCCCTTTGATATCCCTATATATGGGGTTTTGGGGCTCCGCAGATCGTCATTTTTTCAACCTTGATTTTTTATATATAAACTGTGCGTGACGCTTTGATATATATATTAATTGGGGTTTTGCGGAGGGTGGTAAACGTGATTTTCCAGTGTAAGATTTTATTTAATCAAAAGTCATATCTAATGTGATATTTATCCCACAATTGACTATGGAGATTCGATATCGCGTGGTCAATAATAAAATTATTTTTTTACCTTACTCCCTTTGGCTTCATGGTCCAAAAATAAAGAAATTTGAAAAAGTTTCAAATTTTGAAAATAAAGTTGCTTCACTCTATATATAGCGTCTAAAAAAGGTGTCAAATCATAGTGTTAGAAAAAATATTTTCAGATTCCTGACTACTACTCATAAAAAATTAAAGTTGTATTTAATTTGGTATTTTTTATTATAAAAATTATAACACACACAAAATAGATATAAGATTCATAATAAGAACGAAAAAAGATTATGTAATTATTATGGATTCCTTGAATCTGTGAGTACTTACCCATAAAATTAAAAAAAACTCAAAAACCCTACAATTTTGATAAGAAAACCTGACAATTTGATAAGAAAACCCGATAAAAATAAATAAATCAAAAAAGTTGCAAGAAATAATATATACTTCAATATGTTACTAAAATGCTTAACAAATTGTACAAAACCTAGAAATCCTTTTTATTTGTTAAGAAAACTCTTTCATTATTATAAGAAATCCCTTCTTACATTAAAATTTATTTACTCCCTTTTGTTTCTCTCTGGGTTTTGGTGGAAGGTGTCTCTGGGTTTTCATGAATATTGAAGAAATGGAAACTCATATGTGATTTTTTGCATATAATAATAATTGACAAAACTAAAAAAATTAATAAGAGGGAAAAAAAGGTTCTTCACTCGATATATAGCCTCTTAAAAAATGATAAAAACATAGTTATAAAAAAATTAGTTACAGGTTCCTTACTACTACTCATTAAAAATAAATAAATTATATATAAAAAACTCATTTTATTAGAAAAAAATTGTATTGGAAAGTTGTAATGTATTCGAATCAAGAAGTAATAATATGTAAATGATATAATTTGTGACTACTTACTCATTATATTCTGAAAACCCTACTATTTTTTTAAGGAAACCCATTCCTATTCATTATCTAATTACTAACTTAGGCATCTCTTTGGGTTTTGGTGAAAAGGTGTCTCTGGGTTTTCATTCTATAGTAAAGACCTTCTAATCAGTAGAAAGTACTATCTCTTTGGCTTTGCAAGTTTGACTTTGTGTTTTCATGCACTTCGCTTTGGGTTTTCATATGTGACGCAATACGCAGAGTCTTCGCTTCGCTCAGGACTCGCGTCCAAATTCAATAAAAATTGCCTCGTCTTTGGCTTACCCGAAGGGTTTTGGCCGTCAGCCTTTTTTCAGGTTTTCAAAAAAGAAAAGATTTTTGTTATAATTCATCTACATTATCTTAATTGCAACTGTTCTTTACTTATTATACTTGACTTTTTTCTCTTATTATTATTTCTATACTCTATTATATATCTTTGTCAAGTCTTTATTGCCTAGTCGCCCTTTGATATCCCTATATATGGGGTTTTGGGGCTCCGCAGATCGTCATTTTTTCAACCTTGATTTTTTATATATAAACTGTGCGTGACGCTTTGATATATATATTAATTGGGGTTTTGCGGAGGGATAAAACGGGATTTTTCCAGTGTAAGATATTATTTAACCAAAAGTCATATCTAATGTGATATTTATCCCACAATCAACTATGGAGATTCGATATCGCGTGGTCAATAATAAAATTATTTTTTTTACCTGACTCCCTTTGGCTTCATAGTCAAAAAATAAAGAAATTTGAAAAAGTTCCAAATTATGAAAATAAAGTTGCTTCACTCTATATATAGCCTCTAAAAAAAGGGTCAAAACATAGTGTTAGAAAAAATATTTTCAGATTCCTGACTACTACTCATAAAAAAATAAAGTTGTATTTAATTTGGTATTTTGTATTATAAAAATGATAACAAACACAAAATAGATATAAGATTCATAATAAGAACGAAAAAAGATTATGTAATTATTATGGATTCCTTGAATCTGTGAGTACTTACCCATAAAATTAAAAAAAACTCAAAAACCCTACAATTTTGATAAGAAAACCCTGACAATTTGATAAGAAAACCCGATAAAAATAAATAAATCAAAAAAGTTGCAAGAAATAATATATACTTCAATATGTTACTAAAATGCTTAACAAATTGTACAAAACCTAGAAATCCTTTTTATTTGTTAAGAAAACTCTTTCATTATTATAAGAAATCCCTTCTTACATTAACATTTACTTACTACCTTTGGTTTCTCTCTGGGTTTTGGTGAAAAGGTGTCTCTGGATTTTCATGAATATTAAAGAAATGGGAACTCATATGTGGTTGGTTGAATATAATAATAATTGACAAAACTAAAAAAATTAATAATTTGGAAAAAAAGGTTCTTCACTCTATATAAAGCCTTTTAAAAAATTATAAAAATATTGTTTTAGAAAAAATACTTTATCAGATTCCTTACTACTATACTACTCATTAAAAATAAATTTATATATAAAAAACTCATTTTATTAGAAAAAAATTGTATTGGAAAGTTGTAATGTATTCGAATCAAGAAGAAAAAAAAAAAAAAACTACTAATATGTAAATGATATAATTTGTGACTACTTACTCATCATATTCCGAAAACCCTAATATTTTCTTAAGGAAACCCATTCCTATTCATTATCCAAATACTAACTTAGGCATCTCTTTGGGTTTTGGGGAAAAGGTGTCTCTGGGTTTTCATTCTATAGTAAAGACCTTCTAATCAGTAGAAAGTACTATCACTTTGGCTTTGCAAGTTTGACCTTGGGTTTCACTCACTTCGCTTTGGGTTTTCATACGTGACGCAATACGCAGAGTCTTCGCTTCGCTCAGGACTCGCGTCACAATCATATTAAAATTGCCTCGTTTTTTGGCTTACCCGAAGAGTTTTGGCGTCAGCCTTTTTTCAGGTTTTCAAAAAAGAAAAGATTTTTGTTATAATTCATCTACATTATCTTAATTGCAACTGTTCTTTACTTAATATACTTTACTTTTTTCTCTTATTATTTTTTCTATACAATATTATATATCTATGTCAAGTCTTTATTCTCTAGTCGCCCTTCGATATCCCTATATATGGGGTTTTGGGGCTCCGCAGATCGTCAATTTTTTCAACCTTGATTTTTTATATATAAACTGTGCGTGACGCTTTGATATATATATTAATTGGGGTTTTGCGGAGGGATAAAACGGGATTTTTCAGTGTAAGATATTATTTAACAAAAAGTCATAGATAATGTGATATTTACCTCACAATCGACAATGGAGATTCGATATCGCGTGGTCAACAATTAAAATTATTTTTTTTACCTGACTCACTTTGGCTTCATGATCAAAAAATAAAGAAATTTGAAAAAGTTCCAAAAATTGAAATAAAGTTGCTTCACTCGATATATAGCCTTTAAAAAAGGTGTCAAAACATAGTGTTAGAAAAAATATTTTCAGATTCCTGACTACTACTCATGAAAAAAGAAAGTTATATTTAATTTGGTATTTTGTATTATAAAAATGATAACAAACACAAAATAGATATAAGATTCATAATAAGAACGAAAAAAGATTATGTAATTATTATGGATTCCTTGAATCTGTGAGTACTTACCCATAAAATTGAAAAAACTCCCAAAACCCTACAATTTTGATAAGAAAACCCTACTAATTTGATAAGAAAACCCGATAAAAATTAATAAATAGAAAAAGTTGCCAGAAATAATAATATATACTTCACTATCTTACTAAATTCCTCAATAAATTTATCACATCTTTGAAAACCTTATTTATTTTATAAGAACACTTTCCCTTTATTATAAGAAATACCTTCTTACATAAAAATTTACTTACTCTCTTTGGCATCTCTCTGGGTTTTGGTGGAAAGGTGTCTCTGGGTTTTCATGAATATTAAAGAAATGGGAACTCATATGTGGTTGGTTGAATATAATAATAATTGACAAAACTAAAAAAATTAATAATTTGGAAAAAAAGGTTCTTCACTCTATATAAAGCCTTTTAAAAAATTATAAAAATATTGTTTTAGAAAAAATACTTTATCAGATTCCTTACTACTATACTACTCATTAAAAATAAATTTATATATAAAAAACTCATTTTATTAGAAAAAAATTGTATTGGAAAGTTGTAATGTATTCGAATCAAGAAGAAGTACTAATATTAAATGATAATTTTTGATTACTTACTCATCAAATTGTGAAAACCCTACTATTTTTATAAGAAAACTCATTGCTATTCATTATATAATTACTAACTTAGGCATCTCTTTCGGTTTTGGTGAAAAGGTGTCTCTGGGTTTTCATTCTATAGTAAAGACCTTCTAATCAGTAGAAAGTACTATCACTTTGGCTTTGCAAGTTTGACTTTGTGTTTTCATGCACTTCGCTTTGGGTTTTCATATGTGACGCAATACGCAGAGTCTTCGCTTCGCTCAGGACTCGCGTCCAAATTCAATAAAAATTGCCTCGTCTTTGGCTTACCCGAAGGGTTTTGGCGTCAGCTTTTTTCAGGTTTTCAAAAAAGAAAAGATTTTTGTTATAATTCATCTACATTATCTTAATTGCAACTGTTCTTTACTTATTATACTTTACTTTTTTCTCTTATTATTTTTTCTATACTCTATTATATATCTTTGTCAAGTCTTTATTGTCTAGTCGCCCTTTGATATCCCTATATATGGGGTTTTGGGGCTCCGCAGATCGTCATTTTTTCAACCTTGATTTTTTATATATAAACTGTGCGTGACGCTTTGATATATATATTAATTGGGGTTTTGCGGAGGGGGTAAACGTGATTTTTCCAGTGTAAGATATTATTTAACCAAAATTCATAGATAATGTGATATTTACCTCACAATCGACAATGGAGATTCGATATCGCGTGGTCAACAATAAAATTATTTTTTTTACCTGACTCACTTTGGCTTCATGATCAAAAAATAAAGAAATTTGAAAAAGTTCCAAAAATTGAAAATAAAGTTGCTTCACTCGATATATAGCCTTTAAAAAAGGTGTCAAAACATAGTGTTAGAAAAAATATTTTCAGATTCCTGACTACTACTCATGAAAAAAGAAAGTTATATTTAATTTGGTATTTTGTATTATAAAAATGATAACAAACACAAAATAGATATAAGATTCATAATAAGAACGAAAAAAGATTATGTAATTATTATGGATTCCTTGAATCTGTGAGTACTTCCCATAAAATTGAAAAAACTCCAAAACCCTACAATTTTGATAAGAAAACCCTACTAATTTGATAAGAAAACCCGATAAAAATTAATAAATAGAAAAAGTTGCCAGAAATAATAATATATACTTCACTATCTTACTAAATTCCTCAATAAATTTATCACATCTTTGAAAACCTTATTTATTTTATAAGAACACTTTCCCTTTATTATAAGAAATACCTTCTTACATAAAAATTTACTTACTCTCTTTGGCATCTCTCTGGGTTTTGGTGGAAAGGTGTCTCTGGGTTTTCATGAATATTAAAGAAATGGAAACTCATATGTGATTTTTTGCATATAATAATAATTGACAAAACTAAAAAAATTAATAAGAGGGAAAAAAAGGTTCTTCACTCGATATATAGCCTCTTAAAAAATGATAAAAACATAGTTATAAAAAAATTAGTTACAGGTTCCTTACTACTACTCATTAAAAATAAATAAATTATATATAAAAAACTCATTTTATTAGAAAAAAATTGTATTGGAAAGTTGTAATGTATTCGAATCAAGAAGTAATAATATGTAAATGATATAATATGTGAATACTTACTCATTAAATTCTGAAAACCCTACTATTTTTATAAGAAAACCCATTCCTATTCATTATATAATTACTAACTTAGGCATCTCTTTGGGTTTTGGTGAAAAGGTGTCTCTGGGTTTTCATTCTATAGTAAAGACCTTCTAATCAGTAGAAAGTACTATCACTTTGGCTTTGCAAGTTTGACTTTGTGTTTTCATGCACTTCGCTTTGGGTTTTCATATGTGACGCAATACGCAGAGTCTTCGCTTCGCTCAGGACTCGCGTCCCAATTCAATTAAAATTGTTTCGTCTTTGGCTTACCCGTAGGGTTTTGGCGTCGCCTTTTTTCAGGTTTTCAAAAAAGAAAAGATTTTTGTTATAATTCATCTACATTATCTTAATTGCAACTGTTCTTTACTTATTATACTTGACTTTTTTCTCTTATTATTATTTCTATACTCTATTATATATCTTTGTCAAGTCTTTATTGCCTAGTCGCCCTTTGATATCCCTATATATGGGGTTTTGGGGCTCCGCAGATCGTCATTTTTTCAACCTTGATTTTTTATATATAAACTGTGCGTGACGCTTTGATATATATATTAATTGGGGTTTTGCGGAGGGGTTAAACGTGATTTTTCCAGTGTAAGATATTATTTAACAAAAAGTCATAGATAATGTGATATTTACCTCACAATCGACAATGGAGATTCGATATCGCGTGGTCAACAATAAATTATTTTTTTTACCTGACTCACTTTGGCTTCATGATCAAAAAATAAAGAAATTTGAAAAAGTTCCAAAAATTGAAATAAAGTTGCTTCACTTGATATATAGCCTTTAAAAAAGGTGTCAGATCATAGTGTTAGAAAAAATATTTTCAGATTCCTGACTACTACTCATTAAAAATGAAAGTTATATTTAATTTGGTATTTTGTATTATAAATATGGTCACAAACACAAAATAGATATAAGATTCATTATAAGAACGATTAAAGATTATGTAATTATTATGGATTCCTTGAATCTGTGAGTACTTACCCATAAAATTGAAAAAACTCCAAAACCCTACAATTTTGATAAGAAAACCCTACTAATTTGATAAGAAAACCCGATAAAAATTAATAAATAGAAAAAGTTGCCAGAAATAATAATATATACTTCACTATCTTACTAAATTCCTCAATAAATTTATCACATCTTTGAAAACCTTATTTATTTTATAAGAACACTTTCCCTTTATTATAAGAAATACCTTCTTACATAAAAATTTACTTACTCTCTTTGGCATCTCTCTGGGTTTTGGTGGAAAGGTGTCTCTGGGTTTTCATGAATATTGAAGAAATTGAAACTTATATGTGATTTTTTGCATATAATAATAATTGACAAAACTAAAAAAATTAATAAGAGGGAAAAAAAGGTTCTTCACTCGATATATAGCCTCTTAAAAAATGATAAAAACATAGTTATAAAAAAATTAGTTACAGGTTCCTTACTACTACTCATTAAAAATAAATAAATTATATATAAAAAACTCATTTTATTAGAAAAAAATTGTATTGGAAAGTTGTAATGTATTCGAATCAAGAAATAATAATATGTAAATGATATAATATGTGAATACTTACTCATTAAATTCTGAAAACCCTACTATTTTTATAAGAAAACCCATTCCTATTCATTATATAATTACTAACTTAGGCATCTCTTTGGTTGGGGAAAAGGTGTCTCTGGGTTTTCATTCTATAGTAAAGACCTTCTAATCAGTAGAAAGTACTATCACTTTGGCTTTGCAAGTTTGACTTTGTGTTTTCATGCACTTCGCTTTGGGTTTTCATATGTGACGCAATACGCAGAGTCTTCGCTTCGCTCAGGACTCGCGTCCAAATTCAATAAAAATTGCCTCGTCTTTGGCTTACCCGAAGGGTTTTGGGTCAGCCTTTTTTCAGGTTTTCAAAAAAGAAAAGATTTTTGTTATAATTCATCTACATTATCTTAATTGCAACTGTTCTTTACTTATTATACTTGACTTTTTTCTCTTATTATTATTTCTATACTCTATTATATATCTTTGTCAAGTCTTTATTGCCTAGTCGCCCTTTGATATCCCTATATATGGGGTTTTGGGGCTCCGCAGATCGTCATTTTTTCAACCTTGATTTTTTATATATAAACTGTGCGTGACGCTTTGATATATATATTAATTGGGGTTTTGCGGAGGGATAAAACGGGATTTTTCCAGTGTAAGATATTATTTAACCAAAATTCATAGATAATGTGATATTTACCTCACAATCGACAATGGAGATTCGATATCGCGTGGTCAACAATAAAATTATTTTTTTTACCTGACTCACTTTGGCTTCATGATCAAAAAATAAAGAAATTTGAAAAAGTTCCAAAAATTGAAAATAAAGTTGCTTCACTTGATATATAGCCTTTAAAAAAGGTGTCAGATCATAGTGTTAGAAAAAATATTTTCAGATTCCTGACTACTACTCATTAAAAATGAAAGTTATATTTAATTTGGTATTTTGTATTATAAATATGGTCACAAACACAAAATAGATATAAGATTCATTATAAGAACGAAAAAAGATTATGTAATTATTATGGTTTCCTTGAATTTGTGAGTACTTACCCATAAAATTGAAAAAACTCCAAAACCCTACAATTTTGATAAGAAAACCCTACTAATTTGATAAGAAAACCCGATAAAAATTAATAAATAGAAAAAGTTGCCAGAAATAATAATATATACTTCACTATCTTACTAAATTCCTCAATAAATTTATCACATCTTTGAAAACCTTATTTATTTTATAAGAACACTTTCCCTTTATTATAAGAAATACCTTCTTACATAAAAATTTACTTACTCTCTTTGGCATCTCTCTGGGTTTTGGTGGAAAGGTGTCTCTGGGTTTTCATGAATATTGAAAAATGGAACTCTATGTGATTGGTTGAATATAATAAAAATTGACAAAACTAAAATATTGATAATATGGAAAAAAAAGTTGCTTCACTCGATATATAGCCTCTTAAAAAGTGATAAAAACATAGTGTTAGAAAAAATATTTTGAGATTCCAGGCTACTACTCATGAAAAATAAATTTATATATAAAACACTCATTTTATTAGAAAAATGGTATAGGAAAGTTGTAATGTATTTGAATAAAGAAGTACTAATATGTAAATGATATAATTTTGGATTACTTACTCATCAAATTGTGAAAACCCTACTATTTTCATTAGTAAACCCATTGCTATTCATTATATAATTACAACTTAGGCATCTCTTTCGGTTTTGGTGAAAAGGTGTCTCTGGGTTTTCATTCTATAGTAAAGACCTTCTAATCAGTAGAAAGTACTATCTCTTTGGCTTTGCAAGTTTGACCTTGGGTTTTCACTCACTTCGCTTTGGGTTTTCATACGTGACGCAATACGCAGAGTCTTCGCTTCGCTCAGGACTCGCGTCACAATCATATTAAAATTGCCTCGTTTTTTGGCTTACCCGAAGAGTTTTGGCGTCAGCCTTTTTTCAGGTTTTCAAAAAAGAAAAGATTTTTGTTATAATTCATCTACATTATCTTAATTGCAACTGTTCTTTACTTAATATACTTTACTTTTTTCTCTTATTATTTTTTCTATACAATATTATATATCTATGTCAAGTCTTTATTCTCTAGTCGCCCTTCGATATCCCTATATATGGGGTTTTGGGGCTCCGCAGATCGTCATTTTTTCAACCTTGATTTTTTATATATAAACTGTGCGTGACGCTTTGATATATATATTAATTGGGGTTTTGCGGAGGGGGTAAACGTGATTTTTCCAGTGTAAGATATTATTTAACAAAAAGTCATAGATAATGTGATATTTACCTCACAATCGACAATGGAGATTCGATATCGCGTGGTCAACAATAAAATTATTTTTTTTACCTGACTCACTTTGGCTTCATTGTACAAAAATAAAGAAATTTGAAAAAGTTCCAAAAATTGAAAATAAAAGTTGCTTCACTCGATATATAGCCTTTAAAAAAGGTGTCAAAACATAGTGTTAGAAAAAATATTTTCAGATTCCTGACTACTACTCATGAAAAAAGAAAGTTATATTTAATTTGGTATTTTGTATTATAAAAATGATAACAAACACAAAATAGATATAAGATTCATAATAAGAACGAAAAAAGATTATGTAATTATTATGGATTCCTTGAATCTGTGAGTACTTACCCATAAAATTGAAAAAACTCCCAAAACCCTACAATTTTGATAAGAAAACCCTACTAATTTGATAAGAAAACCCGATAAAAATTAATAAATAGAAAAAGTTGCCAGAAATAATAATATATACTTCACTATCTTACTAAATTCCTCAATAAATTTATCACATCTTTGAAAACCTTATTTATTTTATAAGAACACTTTCCCTTTATTATAAGAAATACCTTCTTACATAAAAATTTACTTACTCTCTTTGGCATCTCTCTGGGTTTTGGTGGAAAGGTGTCTCTGGGTTTTCATGAATATTGAAGAAATTGAAACTCCTATGTGATTGGTTGAATATAATAAAAATTGACAAAACTAAAATATTGATAATATGGAAAAAAAAGTTGCTTCACTCGATATATAGCCTCTTAAAAAGTGATAAAAACATAGTGTTAGAAAAAATATTTTGAGATTCCAGGCTACTACTCATGAAAAATAAATTTATATATAAAACACTCATTTTATTAGAAAAATGGTATAGGAAAGTTGTAATGTATTTGAATAAAGAAGTACTAATATGTAAATGATATAATTTTGGATTACTTACTCATCAAATTGTGAAAACCCTACTATTTTCATTAGTAAACCCATTGCTATTCATTATATAATTACTAACTTAGGCATCTCTTTGGGTTTTGGTGAAAAGGTGTCTCTGGGTTTTCATTCTATAGTAAAAACCTTCTAATCAGTAGAAAGTACTATCACTTTGGCTTTGCAAGTTTGACCTTGGGTTTTCATACACCTCGCTTTGGGTTTTCATACGTGACGCAATACGCAGAGTCTTCGCTTCGCTCAGGACTCGCGTCACAATCAATTAAAATTGTTTCGTTTTTGGCTTACCCGTAGGGTTTTGGCGTCAGCCTTTTTTCAGGTTTTCAAAAAAGAAAAGATTTTTGTTATAATTCATCTACATTATCTTAATTGCAACTGTTCTTTACTTATTATACTTGACTTTTTTCTCTTATTATTATTTCTATACTCTATTATATATCTTTGTCAAGTCTTTATTGCCTAGTCGCCCTTTGATATCCCTATATATGGGGTTTTGGGGCTCCGCAGATCGTCATTTTTTCAACCTTGATTTTTTATATATAAACTGTGCGTGACGCTTTGATATATATATTAATTGGGGTTTTGCGGAGGGGTTAAACGTGATTTTTCCAGTGTAAGATATTATTTAACAAAAAGTCATAGATAATGTGATATTTACCTCACAATCGACAATGGAGATTCGATATCGCGTGGTCAACAATAAATTATTTTTTTTACCTGACTCACTTTGGCTTCATGATCAAAAAATAAAGAAATTTGAAAAAGTTCCAAAAATTGAAATAAAGTTGCTTCACTCGATATATAGCCTTTAAAAAAGGTGTCAAAACATAGTGTTAGAAAAAATATTTTCAGATTCCTGACTACTACTCATGAAAAAAGAAAGTTATATTTAATTTGGTATTTTGTATTATAAAAATGATAACAAACACAAAATAGATATAAGATTCATAATAAGAACGAAAAAAGATTATGTAATTATTATGGATTCCTTGAATCTGTGAGTACTTACCATAAAATTGAAAAAACTCCCAAAACCCTACAATTTTGATAAGAAAACCCTACTAATTTGATAAGAAAACCCGATAAAAATTAATAAATAGAAAAAGTTGCCAGAAATAATAATATATACTTCACTATCTTACTAAATTCCTCAATAAATTTATCACATCTTTGAAAACCTTATTTATTTTATAAGAACACTTTCCCTTTATTATAAGAAATACCTTCTTACATAAAAATTTACTTACTCTCTTTGGCATCTCTCTGGGTTTTGGTGGAAAGGTGTCTCTGGGTTTTCATGAATATTAAAGAAATGGAAACTCCTATGTGATTGGTTGAATATAATAAAAATTGACAAAACTAAAATATTGATAATATGGAAAAAAAAGTTGCTTCACTCGATATATAGCCTCTTAAAAAGTGATAAAAACATAGTGTTAGAAAAAATATTTTGAGATTCCAGGCTACTACTCATGAAAAATAAATTTATATATAAAACACTCATTTTATTAGAAAAATGGTATAGGAAAGTTGTAATGTATTTGAATAAAGAAGTACTAATATGTAAATGATATAATTTTGGATTACTTACTCATCAAATTGTGAAAACCCTACTATTTTCATTAGTAAACCCATTGCTATTCATTATATAATTACTAACTTAGGCATCTCTTTGGGTTTTGGTGAAAAGGTGTGTCTGGGTTTTCATTCTATAGTAAAGACCTTCTAATCAGTAGAAAGTACTATCTCTTTGGCTTTGCAAGTTTGACTTTGTGTTTTCATTCACTTCGCTTTGGGTTTTCATATGTGACGCAATACGCAGAGTCTTCGCTTCGCTCAGGACTCGCGTCCCAATCAATTAAAATTGCCTCGTTTTTGGCTTACCCGAAGGGTTTTGGCGTCAGCCTTTTTTCAGGTTTTCAAAAAAGAAAAGATTTTTGTTATAATTCATCTACATTATCTTAATTGCAACTGTTCTTTACTTATTATACTTTACTTTTTTCTCTTATTATTTTTTCTATACTCTATTATATATCTTTGTCAAGTCTTTATTGTCTAGTCGCCCTTTGATATCCCTATATATGGGGTTTTGGGGCTCCGCAGATCGTCATTTTTTCAACCTTGATTTTTTATATATAAACTGTGCGTGACGCTTTGATATATATATTAATTGGGGTTTTGCGGAGGGATAAAACGGGATTTTTCCAGTGTAAGATATTATTTAACAAAAAGTCATAGATAATGTGATATTTACCTCACAATCGACAATGGAGATTCGATATCGCGTGGTCAACAATAAAATTATTTTTTTTACCTGACTCACTTTGGCTTCATGATCAAAAAATAAAGAAATTTGAAAAAGTTCCAAAAATTGAAAATAAAGTTGCTTCACTCGATATATAGCCTTTAAAAAAGGTGTCAAAACATAGTGTTAGAAAAAATATTTTCAGATTCCTGACTACTACTCATGAAAAAAGAAAGTTATATTTAATTTGGTATTTTGTATTATAAAAATGATAACAAACACAAAATAGATATAAGATTCATAATAAGAACGAAAAAAGATTATGTAATTATTATGGATTCCTTGAATCTGTGAGTACTTACCCATAAAATTAAAAAAAACTCAAAAACCCTACAATTTTGATAAGAAACCCTGACAATTTGATAAGAAAACCCGATAAAAATAAATAAATCAAAAAAGTTGGCAAGAAATAATATATACTTCAATATGTTACTAAAATGCTTAACAAATTGTCCAAAACCTAGAAATCCTTTTTATTTGTTAAGAAAACTCTTTCATTATTCTAAGAAATCCCTTCTTACATTAAAATTTATTTACTCCCTTTTGTTTCTCTCTGGGTTTTGGTGGGAAGGTGTCTCTGGGTTTTCATGAATATTGAAGAAATGGAAACTCATATGTGATTTTTTGCATATAATAATAATTGACAAAACTAAAAAAATTAATAAGAGGGAAAAAAAGGTTCTTCACTCGATATATAGCCTCTTAAAAAATGATAAAAACATAGTTATAAAAAAATTAGTTACAGGTTCCTTACTACTACTCATTAAAAATAAATAAATTATATATAAAAAACTCATTTTATTAGAAAAAAATTGTATTGGAAAGTTGTAATGTATTCGAATCAAGAAGTAATAATATGTAAATGATATAATATGTGAATACTTACTCATTAAATTCTGAAAACCCTACTATTTTTATAAGAAAACCCATTCCTATTCATTATATAATTACTAACTTAGGCATCTCTTTGGGTTTTGGTGAAAAGGTGTCTCTGGGTTTTCATTCTATAGTAAAAACCTTCTAATCAGTAGAAAGTACTATCTCTTTGGCTTTGCAAGTTTGACCTTGGGTTTTCACTCACTTCGCTTTGGGTTTTCATACGTGACGCAATACGCAGAGTCTTCGCTTCGCTCAGGACTCGCGTCACAATCATATTAAAATTGCCTCGTTTTTTGGCTTACCCGAAGAGTTTTGGCGTCAGCCTTTTTTCAGGTTTTCAAAAAAGAAAAGATTTTTGTTATAATTCATCTACATTATCTTAATTGCAACTGTTCTTTACTTAATATACTTTACTTTTTTCTCTTATTATTTTTTCTATACAATATTATATATCTATGTCAAGTCTTTATTCTCTAGTCGCCCTTCGATATCCCTATATATGGGGTTTTGGGGCTCCGCAGATCGTCATTTTTTCAACCTTGATTTTTTATATATAAACTGTGCGTGACGCTTTGATATATATATTAATTGGGGTTTTGCGGAGGGGGTAAACGTGATTTTTCCAGTGTAAGATATTATTTAACAAAAAGTCATAGATAATGTGATATTTACCTCACAATCGACAATGGAGATTCGATATCGCGTGGTCAACAATTAAAATTATTTTTTTTACCTGACTCACTTTGGCTTCATGATCAAAAAATAAAGAAATTTGAAAAAGTTCCAAAAATTGAAAATAAAGTTGCTTCACTTGACATATAGCCTCTAAAAAAGGTGTCAGATCATACTGTTAGAAAAAATATTTTCAGATTCCTGACTACTACTAATTAAAAATAAAAGTTATATTTAATTTGAGATTTTATATTATAAATATGGTCAAAAACACAAAATAGATATAAGATTCATTATAAGAAAGATTAAAAAGATTATGTAATTATTATGGATTCCTTGAATCTGTGAGTATTACCCATAAAATTAAAAAAAACTCAAAAACCCTACAATTTTGATAAGAAAACCCAACCAATTTGATAAGAAAACCCGATCAAATTTAATAAATTGAAAAACTTGTAAGAAATAATCTAAACTTCAATAAGTTACTAAAAGTCTTAATAAATTTATCTTAGCCTTGTAAACCTTACTTACTTTATAAGAACACTCTCTCACTTTGATAAGAAAACTCATCTTACATAAAAATTTACTTACTCCCTTTGGTTTCACTCTGGGTTTTTGTTGAATAGATTCTCTGGTTTTTCATTAATATTAAAGAAATGGAAACTCATATGTGATTTGGTGCATATAATAATAATTGACAAAACTAAAAAAATTAATAATTTTGAAAAAAAGATTCTTCACTCGATATATAACCTGTAAATTACTTATCAAAACATAGTCATAGAAAAATATATTAAGATTCCTGACTACTACTCATGAAAAATAAAATTTATATATAAAACATTCATTTTATTATAAAAATTATATAGAATTGATTTCATGTATTCTAATAAAGAAGTACTAATATGTAAATGATATAATTTTTGATTACTTACTCATCAAATTGTGAAAACCCTACTATTTTTATAAGAAAACTCATTGCTATTCATTATATAATTACTAACTTAGGCATCTCTTTGGGTTTTGGTGAAAAGGTGTATCTGGGTTTTCATTCTATAGTAAAGACATTCTAATCAGTAGAAAGTACTATCTCTTTGGCTTTGCAAGTTTGACCTTGGGTTTTCACGCACTTCGCTTTGGGTTTTCATACGTGACGCAATACGCAGAGTCTTCGCTTCGCTCAGGACTCGCGTCACAATCATATTAAAATTGCCTCGTTTTTTGGCTTACCCGAAGAGTTTTGGCGTCAGCCTTTTTTCAGGTTTTCAAAAAAGAAAAGATTTTTGTTATAATTCATCTACATTATCTTAATTGCAACTGTTCTTTACTTAATATACTTTACTTTTTTCTCTTATTATTTTTTCTATACAATATTATATATCTATGTCAAGTCTTTATTCTCTAGTCGCCCTTCGATATCCCTATATATGGGGTTTTGGGGCTCCGCAGATCGTCATTTTTTCAACCTTGATTTTTTATATATAAACTGTGCGTGACGCTTTGATATATATATTAATTGGGGTTTTGCGGAGGGGTCAAACGGTATTTTTCCAGTGTAAGATATTATTTAACCAAAATTCATATCTAATGTGATTATTTACCCCACAATTGACTATGGAGATTCGATATCGCGTGGTCAACAATAAAATTAAAATTTTAGCTTGACTCACTTTGGCTTCATGGTACAAAAATAAATAAATTTGAAAAAGTTAAAAATATTGAAAATAAAATTGCTTCACTCGATATATTGCCTCTAAAAAATGTATCAATTCATAGTGTTAGAAAAAATATTATCAAATTCCAGACTACTACTCATGAAAAATGAAAGTTATATATAAAAGGTAAATTTCATTATAAAAATGGAATAAGAAAGAAATGAAGATAGAAGATTTTCATTATAAGGAATATAAAATTAGGAATTTATAAAGATTGCTAAAATTTGTGACTACTTACTCATAAAATCGTACAAAACCCTGAAAACCTTACAATTTTGATAAGAAAACCCTACCAATTTGATAAGAAAACCTGATTAAAATAAATAAATTGAAAAATGTGTAAAAAATTATAATTACTTAAATATAATACTAAAATCCTTAATATATATAGAAAACCTAGAAATACTTTATATTTGGTAAGAAAACTCTACCAAATCAAACAATTACTTACTACCTTTGGTTTCTCTCTGGGTTTTGGTGAAAAGGTGTCTCTGGGTTTTCATGAATATTGAAGAAATGGAAACTCATATGTGATTTGTTTCATATAATAATAAAATGAGAAAACCAAAAAAATTAATAATTTAGATAAAAATGTTCTTCACTCTGTATAAAGCCTTTTAAAAAATTATAAAAACATTGTTTTAGAAAAAATATTTTCAGATTCCTGACTACTACTCATTAAAAATAAATTTATATATAAAGAACTCATTTTATTATAAAAATTGTCTAGAAAAGGATAAATGTATTAAAAAAGAGTAGTAATATTATGTAAATAATATAATTTGTGACTACTTACTCATCAAATTCAGAAAACCCTACTATTTTTTTAAGAAAACCCATTCCTATTCATTATACAATTACTAACTTAGGCATCTCTTTGGGTTTTGCTGAAAAAGGGTCTCTGGGTTTTCATTCTATAGCAAAGACATTCTCATCAGATGAATGGACTATCAATTTGGCTTTGCAAGTTTGACCTTGGGGTTTTCACTCACTTCGCTTTGGGTTTTCATACGTGACGCAATACGCAGAGTCTTCGCTTCGCTCAGGACTCGCGTCACAATCATATTAAAATTGCCTCGTTTTTGGCTTACCCGAAGGGTTTTGGCGTCAGCCTTTTTTCAGGTTTTCAAAAAAGAAAAGATTTTTGTTATAATTCATCTACATTATCTTAATTGCAACTGTTCTTTACTTATTATACTTTACTTTTTTCTCTTATTATTTTTTCTATACTCTATTATATATCTTTGTCAAGTCTTTATTGTCTAGTCGCCCTTTGATATCCCTATATATGGGGTTTTGGGGCTCCGCAGATCGTCATTTTTTCAACCTTGATTTTTTATATATAAACTGTGCGTGACGCTTTGATATATATATTAATTGGGGTTTTGCGGAGGGATAAAACGGGATTTTTCCAGTGTAAGATATTATTTAACCAAAATTCATATCTAATGTGATATTTATCTCACAATCGACTATGGAGATTCGATATCGCGTGGTCAATAATAAAATTATTTTTTTTACCTGACTCCCTTTGGCTTCATTGTCCAAAAATAAAGAAATTTGAAAAAGTTCCAAATTTTGAAAATAAAGTTGCTTCGCTCTATATATAGCCTCTAAAAAAGGTGTCAGATCATAGTGTTAGAAAAAATATTTTCAGATTCCTGACTACTACTCATTAAAAATGAGAGTTATATTTAATTTGAGATTTTTATTATAAATATGGTCACAAACACAAAATAGATATAAGATTCATAATAAGAACGAGAAAAGATTATGTAATTATTATGCTTTCCTTGAATTGGTGAGTACTTACCCATAAAATTGAAAAAACTCCCAAAACCCTACAATTTTGATAAGAAAACCCTACTAATTTGATAAGAAAACCCGATAAAAATTAATAAATAGAAAAAGTTGCCAGAAATAATAATATATACTTCACTATCTTACTAAATTCCTCAATAAATTTATCACATCTTTGAAAACCTTATTTATTTTATAAGAACACTTTCCCTTTATTATAAGAAATACCTTCTTACATAAAAATTTACTTACTCTCTTTGGCATCTCTCTGGGTTTTGGTGGAAAGGTGTCTCTGGATTTTCATGAATATTAAAGAAATGGGAACTCATATGTGGTTGGTTGAATATAATAATAATTGACAAAACTAAAAAAATTAATAATTTGGAAAAAAAGGTTCTTCACTCTATATAAAGCCTTTTAAAAAATTATAAAAATATTGTTTTAGAAAAAATACTTTATCAGATTCCTTACTACTATACTACTCATTAAAAATAAATTTATATATAAAAAACTCATTTTATTAGAAAAAAATTGTATTGGAAAGTTGTAATGTATTCGAATCAAGAAGTAATAATATGTAAATGATATAATATGTGAATACTTACTCATTAAATTCTGAAAACCCTACTATTTTTATAAGAAAACCCATTCCTATTCATTATATAATTACTAACTTAGGCATCTCTTTGGGTTTTGGGGAAAAGGTGTCTCTGGGTTTTCATTCTATAGTAAAGACCTTCTAATCAGTAGAAAGTACTATCACTTTGGCTTTGCAAGTTTGACTTTGTGTTTTCATGCACTTCGCTTTGGGTTTTCATATGTGACGCAATACGCAGAGTCTTCGCTTCGCTCAGGACTCGCGTCCAAATTCAATAAAAATTGCCTCGTCTTTGGCTTACCCGAAGGGTTTTGGCTCAGCCTTTTTTCAGGTTTTCAAAAAAGAAAAGATTTTTGTTATAATTCATCTACATTATCTTAATTGCAACTGTTCTTTACTTATTATACTTGACTTTTTTCTCTTATTATTATTTCTATACTCTATTATATATCTTTGTCAAGTCTTTATTGCCTAGTCGCCCTTTGATATCCCTATATATGGGGTTTTGGGGCTCCGCAGATCGTCATTTTTTCAACCTTGATTTTTTATATATAAACTGTGCGTGACGCTTTGATATATATATTAATTGGGGTTTTGCGGAGGGATAAAACGGGATTTTTCCAGTGTAAGATATTATTTAACCAAAATTCATAGATAATGTGATATTTACCTCACAATCGACAATGGAGATTCGATATCGCGTGGTCAACAATAAAATTATTTTTTTTACCTGACTCACTTTGGCTTCATTGTACAAAAATAAAGAAATTTGAAAAAGTTCCAAAAATTGAAAATAAAGTTGCTTCGCTCGACATATATAGCCTTTAAAAAAGGTGTCAAAACATAGTGTTAGAAAAAATATTTTCAGATTCCTGACTACTACTCATGAAAAAAGAAAGTTATATTTAATTTGGTATTTTGTATTATAAAAATGATAACAAACACAAAATAGATATAAGATTCATAATAAGAACGAAAAAAGATTATGTAATTATTATGGATTCCTTGAATCTGTGAGTACTTACCCATAAAATTAAAAAAAACTCAAAAACCCTACAATTTTGATAAGAAAACCCTGACAATTTGATAAGAAAACCCGATAAAAATAAATAAATCAAAAAAGTTGCCAAGAAATAATATATACTTCAATATGTTACTAAAATGCTTAACAAATTGTCCAAAACCTAGAAATCCTTTTTATTTGTTAAGAAAACTCTTTCATTATTCTAAGAAATCCCTTCTTACATTAAAATTTATTTACTCCCTTTTGTTTCTCTCTGGGTTTTGGTGGGAAGGTGTCTCTGGGTTTTCATGAATATTAAAGAAATGGAAACTCATATGTGATTTTTTGCATATAATAATAATTGACAAAACTAAAAAAATTAATAAGAGGGAAAAAAAGGTTCTTCACTCGATATATAGCCTCTTAAAAAATGATAAAAACATAGTTATAAAAAAATTAGTTACAGGTTCCTTACTACTACTCATTAAAAATAAATAAATTATATATAAAAAACTCATTTTATTAGAAAAAAATTGTATTGGAAAGTTGTAATGTATTCGAATCAAGAAGTATAATAATATGTAAATGATATAATATGTGAATACTTACTCATTAAATTCTGAAAACCCTACTATTTTTATAAGAAAACCCATTCCTATTCATTATATAATTACTAACTTAGGCATCTCTTTGGGTTTTGGTGAAAAGGTGTCTCTGGGTTTTCATTCTATAGTAAAAACCTTCTAATCAGTAGAAAGTACTATCTCTTTGGCTTTGCAAGTTTGACCTTGGGTTTTCACTCACTTCGCTTTGGGTTTTCATACGTGACGCAATACGCAGAGTCTTCGCTTCGCTCAGGACTCGCGTCACAATCATATTAAAATTGCCTCGTTTTTTGGCTTACCCGAAGAGTTTTGGCGTCAGCCTTTTTTCAGGTTTTCAAAAAAGAAAAGATTTTTGTTATAATTCATCTACATTATCTTAATTGCAACTGTTCTTTACTTAATATACTTTACTTTTTTCTCTTATTATTTTTTCTATACAATATTATATATCTATGTCAAGTCTTTATTCTCTAGTCGCCCTTCGATATCCCTATATATGGGGTTTTGGGGCTCCGCAGATCGTCATTTTTTCAACCTTGATTTTTTATATATAAACTGTGCGTGACGCTTTGATATATATATTAATTGGGGTTTTGCGGAGGGATAAAACGGGATTTTTCCAGTGTAAGATATTATTTAACCAAAATTCATAGATAATGTGATATTTACCTCACAATCGACAATGGAGATTCGATATCGCGTGGTCAACAATAAAATTATTTTTTTTACCTGACTCACTTTGGCTTCATTGTACAAAAATAAAGAAATTTGAAAAAGTTCCAAAAATTGAAAATAAAGTTGCTTCACTCGATATATAGCCTTTAAAAAAGGTGTCAAAACATAGTGTTAGAAAAAATATTTTCAGATTCCTGACTACTACTCATGAAAAAAGAAAGTTATATTTAATTTGGTATTTTGTATTATAAAAATGATAACAAACACAAAATAGATATAAGATTCATAATAAGAACGAAAAAAGATTATGTAATTATTATGGATTCCTTGAATCTGTGAGTACTTACCCATAAAATTGAAAAAACTCCCAAAACCCTACAATTTTGATAAGAAAACCCTACTAATTTGATAAGAAAACCCGATAAAAATTAATAAATAGAAAAAGTTGCCAGAAATAATAATATATACTTCACTATCTTACTAAATTCCTCAATAAATTTATCACATCTTTGAAAACCTTATTTATTTTATAAGAACACTTTCCCTTTATTATAAGAAATACCTTCTTACATAAAAATTTACTTACTCTCTTTGGCATCTCTCTGGGTTTTGGTGGAAAGGTGTCTCTGGG
>ARYC01010023.1:0-19634 GCA_000711775.1 Oxytricha trifallax | reverse complement strand
CAAAAGAGGGTCAAGGAAATTCTGTAGGTGACCTGGAATTAACCAAATCCACTAAATTTGGGCTCCTGAACAAGAGTGTGACAGCGGAACACGAGATATATGGTCATTTTCAAAAGTTAAAGGGGGGTCAATTTGTCCATTTTTGCAATTTTTCAAAATCTGTCCTGGGCCGAACCCTTCCCCGCCAACGTGCAGTCCCGAATTCATACTTCCTAAAAATTCCCGAAACTTCTGATTCTAGTCATTTTGACCTCACTGAACACGAATATCGAAGTAGAATCGATTTGTCTTTAAAGCGCGCAAAGTTATGAGCAAAATGAGCTATTTTTATATATTTGCTTATATAACCCTTGACTCTTAATTTTTGGGTTTTTGAGGTACTCAAAAGAGTGTCAAGGAAATTCTGTAGGTGACCTGGAATTAACCAAATCCACTAAATTTGGGCTCCTGAACAAGAGTGTGACAGCGTAACACCAGATATATGGTCATTTTCAAAAGTTATAGGGGGGTCAATTTGTCCATTTTTGCCATTTTTCAAAATCTGTCCTGGGCCGAACCCTTCCCCGCCAACGTGCAGTCCCGAATTCATACTTCCTAAGAACTCCCGAAAATATCGATCCTGGTCATTTTGACCTCGCTGAACACGAATATCGAATGAGAATCAATTTATCTTTAAAACGCGCAAAGATATGAGCAAAATGAGCTATTTTTATACATTTGCTTATATAACCCTTGACTCTTAATTTTTGGGTGAGGTCCTCAAAAGAAGGTCAAGGAAATTAATGAGGTGAACTGGAATTAAGCAAATCCACTAAATTTGGGCTCTTGAACAAGAGTGTGAAAGCGGAACAACAGATATATATGCATTTTCAATAGATAAAGGAGATCAATTTGTCCATTTTTGCGATTTTTTAAAATCTGTCCTGGGCAAATAACTTCCTCGCCAACGTGCAGTACCGAATTCATACTTCCTAAAAACTCCCGAAAATAAAAATTCTGGTCATTTAGAACTCGCTGAACATGAATATCGAAGGTGAATCGATTTATCTTTAAAGCGCGCAAAGTTATGAGCAAAATGAGCTATTTTTATACATTTGCTTATATAACCCTTGACTCTTAATTTTTGGGTTTTTGAGGTACTCAAAAGAGGGTCAAGGAAATTCTGTAGGTGACCTGGAATTAACCAAATCCACTAAATTTGGGCTCCTGAACAAGAGTGTGACAGCGGAACACGAGATATATGGTCATTTTCAAAAGTTAAAGGGGGGTCAATTTGTCCATTTTTGCAATTTTTCAAAATCTGTCCTGGGCCGAACCCTTCCCCGCCAACGTGCAGTCCCGAATTCATACTTCCTAAAAACTCCCGAAAATATCGATCCTGGTCATTTAGACTTCGCTGAACACGAATATCGAATGAGAATCGATTTATCTTTAAAGCGCGCAAAGTTATGAGCAAAATGAGCTATTTTTATATATTTGCTTATATAACCCTTGACTCTTAATTTTTGGGTTTTTGAGTTACTCAAAAGAGGGTCAAGGAAATTCTGTAGGTGACCTGGAATTAACCAAATCCACTAAATTTGGGCTCCTGAACAAGAATGTGACAGCGGAACAACAGATATATGGTCATTTTCAAAAGTTAAAGGGGGGTCAATTTGTCCATTTTTGCAATTTTTCAAAATCTGTCCTGGGCCGAACCCTTCCCCGCCAACGTGCAGTCCCGAATTCATACTTCCTAAACACTCCCGAAAATAATGATTCTGGTCATTTAGACCTCACTGAACACGAATATCGAAGGTGAATCGATTTATCTTTAAGCGCGCAAAGTTATGAGCAAAATGAGCTATTTTTATATATTTGCTTATATAACCCTTGACTCTTAATTTTTGGGTTTTTGAGGTACTCAAAAGAGTGTCAAGGAAATTCTGTAGGTGACCTGGAATTAACCAAATCCACTAAATTTGGGCTCCTGAACAAGAGTGTGACAGCGTAACACCAGATATATGGTCATTTTCAAAAGTTATAGGGGGGTCAATTTGTCCATTTTTGCCATTTTTCAAAATCTGTCCTGGGCCGAACCCTTCCCCGCGCCAACGTGCAGTCCCGAATTCATACTTCCTAAAAACTCCCGAAAATATCGATCCTGGTCATTTAGACTTCGCTGAACACGAATATCGAATGAGAATCAATTTATCTTTAAAACGCGCAAAGATATGAGCAAAATGAGCTATTTTTATATATTTGCTTATATAACCCTTGACTCTTAATTTTTGGGTTTTTGAGGTACTCAAAAGAGTGTCAAGGAAATTCTGTAGGTGACCTGGAATTAACCAAATCCACTAAATTTGGGCTCCTGAACAAGAGTGTGACAGCGTAACACCAGATATATGGTCATTTTCAAAAGTTATAGGGGGGTCAATTTGTCCATTTTTGCCATTTTTCAAAATCTGTCCTGGGCCGAACCCTTCCCCGCCAACGTGCAGTCCCGAATTCATGCTTCCTAAAAACTCCCGAATATATCGATCATGGTCATTTAGACCTCGCTGAACACGAATATCGAATGAGAATCAATTTATCTTTAAAACGCGCAAAGATATGAGCAAAATGAGCTATTTTTATATATTTGCTTATATAACCCTTGACTCTTAATTTTTGGGTTTTTGAGGTACTCAAAAGAGGGTTAAGGAAATTCTGTAGGTGACCTGGAATTAACCAAATCCACTAAATTTGGGCTCCTGAACAAGAGTGTGACAGCGGAACACCAGATATATGGTCATTTTCAAAAGTTATAGGGGGGTCAATTTGTCCATTTTTGCCATTTTCAAAATCTGTCCTGGGCCGAACACTTCCCCGCCAACGTGCAGTCCCGAATTCATGCTTCCTAAAAACTCCCGAATATATCGATCATGGTCATTTAGACCTCGCTGAACACGAATATCGAATGAGAATCAATTTATCTTTAAAACGCGCAAAGATATGAGCAAAATGAGCTATTTTTATATATTTGTTTATATAACCCTTGACTCTTAATTTTTGGGTTTTTGAGGTACTCAAAAGAGGGTCAAGGAAATTCATGAGGTGACCTGGAATTAAACAAATCCACTAAATTTGAGCTCCTGTACTAGAGTGTTACAGTGGAACACCAGATATATTGTCTTTTTCAAAAGTTATAGGTGGTCAATTTGTCCATTTTTTCCATTTTTCAAAATCTGTCCATGGCCGAACCCTTCCTTGCCAACGTGCAGTCCCGAATTCATACTTCCTAATAACTCCCGAAAATATCGATTCTGGTCATTTAAACTTCCCTGAACACGAATATCGAATGAGAATCAAAAATATATTTTAAACGCGCAAAGCTTTGAACAAAATGAGCTTTTTTTATATATTTGCTTATATAACCCTTAACTCTTCATTTTTTAGTTTATGAGGTACTAAAACGAGGGTCATGGAAATTCATGAGGTGTCCTGGAATTAACCAAATCCACTTAATTTGCGCTCCTGAACAAGAGTGTGACACCGGAACACCAGATATATGGTCATTTTCAAAAGTTATAGGGGGTCAATTTGTCCATTTTTGCCATTTTTTAAAATCTGTCCTGGGCTGAACCCCTTTCCGAGAACGTGCAGTCCCGAATTCATACTTCCTAATAACTCCCGATAATACCGATTCTGGTCATTTAAACCTCCCTGAACACGAATATCGAATGAGAATCAAAAATATATTTGAAACGCGCAAAGCTTTGAACAAAATGAGCTTTTTTTAGATATTTGCTATATAACCCTTAACTCTTCATTTTTGGGTTTTTGAGGTACTCAAAAGAGGGTCACGGAAATTCATGAGGTGACCTGGATTTAAGCAGATCCACTAAATTTGGGCTCCTGAACAAGAGTGTGACAGCGGAACACCAGATATATAGTCAATTTCAAATGTTATAGGGGGGTCAATTTGTCCACTTTATTAATTTTAATATTTTGTCCTGGACCGAACCCTTCCCCGCCAACGTGCAGCCCCGAATTCATACTTCCTAAACACTCCCGAAAATAATGATTCTGGTCATTTAGACCTCCCTGAACACGAATATCGAAGGTGAATCGATTTATCTTTAAAGCGCGCAAAGTTATGAGCAAAATGAGCTATTTTTATATATTTGCTTATATAACCCTTGACTCTTAATTTTTGGGTTTTTGAGGTACTCAGAAGAGGGTCAAGGAAATTCTGTAGGTGACCTGGAATTAACCAATCCACTAAATTTGGGCTCCTGAACAAGAGTGTGACAGCGGAACACCAGATATATGGTCATTTTCAAAAGTTATAGGGGGGTCAATTCTTTCATTTTTGCCATTTTTCAAAATCTGTCCTGGGCCGAACCCTTCCCCGCCAACGTGCAGTCCCGAATTCATACTTCCTTAAAATTCCCGAAACTTCTGATTCTAGTCATTTAGACCTCCCTGAACACGAGTATCGAAGAAGAATCGATTTGTCTTTAAAGCGCGCAAAGTCATGAGCAAAATGAGCTATTTTTATATATTTGCTTATATAACCCTTGACTCTTAATTTTTGGGTTTTTGAGGTACTCAAAAGAGGGTCAAGGAAATTCTGTAGGTGACCTGGAATTAACCAAATCCACTAAATTTGGGCTCCTGAACAAGAGTGTGACAGCGGAACACCAGATATATGGTCATTTTCAAAAGTTATAGGGGGGTCAATTCTTTCATTTTTGCCATTTTTCAAAATCTGTCCTGGGCCGAACCCTTCCCCGCCAACGTGCAGTCCCGAATTCATACTTCCTTAAAATTCCCGAAACTTCTGATTCTAGTCATTTAGACCTCCCTGAACACGAGTATCGAAGAAGAATCGATTTGTCTTTAAAGCGCGCAAAGTTATGAGCAAAATGAGCTATTTTTATATATTTGCTTATATAACCCTTGACTCTTAATTTTTGGGTTTTTGAGGTACTCAAAAGAGGGTTAAGGAAATTCTGTAGGTGACCTGGAATTAACCAAATCCACTAAATTTGGGCTCCTGAACAAGAGTGTGACAGCGGAACACCAGATATATGGTCATTTTCAAAAGTTATAGGGGGGTCAATTTTTTCATTTTTGCCATTTTTCAAAATCTGTCCTGGGCCGAACCCTTCCCCGCCAACGTGCAGTCCCGAATTCATACTTCCTTAACATTCCCGAAACTTCTGATTCTGGTCATTTAGACCTCCCTGAACACGAGTATCGAAGGTGAATCGATTTGTCTTTAAAGCGCGCAAAGTTATGAGCAAAATGAGCTATTTTTATATATTTGCTTATATAACCCTTGACTCTTAATTTTTGGGTTTTTGAGTTACTCAAAAGAGTGTCAAGGAAATTCTGTAGGTGACCTGGAATTAACCAAATCCACTAAATTTGGGCTCCTGAACAAGAGTGTGACAGCGTAACACCAGATATATGGTCATTTTCAAAAGTTATAGGGGGGTCAATTTGTCCATTTTTGCCATTTTTCAAAATCTGTCCTGGGCCGAACCCTTCCCCGCCAACGTGCAGTCCCGAATTCATACTTCCTAAACATTCCCGAAACTTCTGATTCTGGTCATTTAGACCTCCCTGAACACGAATATCGAAGGTGAATCGATTTATCTTTAAAGCGCGCAAAGTTATGAGCAAAATGAGCTATTTTTATATATTTGCTTATATAACCATTGACTCTTAATTTTTGGGTTTTTGAGGTACTCAAAAGAGGGTCAAGGAAATTCTGTAGGTGACCTGGAATTAACCAAATCCACTAAATTTGGGCTCCTGAACAAGAGTGTGACTGCGGAACACGAGATATATGGTCATTTTCAAAAGTTATAGGGGGGTCAATTTGTTCATTTTTGCCATTTTTCAAAATCTGTCCTGGGCCGAACCTTTCCCCGCCAACGTGCAGTCCCGAATTCATACTTCCTAAAAATTCCCGAAACTTCTGATTCTGGTCATTTTGACCTCCCTGAACACGAATATCGAAGGTGAATCGATTTATCTTTAAAGCGCGCAAAGTTATGAGCAAAATGAGCTATTTTTATATATTTGCTTATATAACCCTTGACTCTTAATTTTTGGTTTTTTGAGGTACTCAAAAGAGGGTCAAGGAAATTCTGTAGGTGACCTGGAATTAACCAAATCCACTAAATTTGGGCTCCTGAACAAGAGTGTGACTGCGGAACACCAGATATATGGTCATTTTCAAAAGTTATAGGGGGGTCAATTTTTTCATTTTTGCCATTTTTCAAAATCTGTCCTGGGCCGAACCTTTCCCCGCCAACGTGCAGTCCCGAATTCATACTTCCTTAAAATTCCCGAAACTTCTGATTCTGGTCATTTAGACCTCCCTGAACACGAGTATCGAAGTAGAATCGATTTGTCTTTAAAGCGCGCAAAGTTATGAGCAAAATGAGCTATTTTTATATATTTGTTTATATAACCCTTGACTCTTAATTTTTGGGTTTTTGAGGTACTCAAAAGAGGGTCAAGGAAATTCTGAGGTGACCTGGAATTAACCAAATCCACTGAATTTGGGCTCCTGAACAAGAGTGTGACAGCGGAACACCAGATATATGGTCATTTTCAAAAGTTATAGGGGGGTCAATTTGTCCATTTTTGCCCTTTTTCAAAATCTGTCCTGGGCCGAACCCTTCCCCGCCAACGTGCAGTCCCGAATTCATACTTCCTAAACACTCCCGAATATACTGATTCTGGTTATTTAGACCTCCCTGAACACGAATATCGAAGGTGAATCGATTTATCTTTAAAGCGCGCAAAGTTATGAGCAAAATGAGCTATTTTTATATATTTGCTTATATAACCCTTGACTCTTAATTTTTGGTTTTTTGAGGTACTCAAAAGAGGGTCAAGGAAATTCTGTAGGTGACCTGGAATTAACCAAATCCACTAAATTTGGGCTCCTGAACAAGAGTGTGACAGCGGAACACGAGATATATGGTCATTTTCAAAAGTTATAGGGGGGTCAATTTGTTCATTTTTGCCATTTTTCAAAATCTGTCCTGGGCCGAACCTTTCCCCGCCAACGTGCAGTCCCGAATTCATACTTCCTAAACATTCCCGAAACTTCTGATTCTGGTCATTTAGACCTCCCTGAACACGAATATCGAAGTTGAATCGATTTATCTTTAAAGCGCGCAAAGTTATGAGCAAAATGAGCTATTTTTATATATTTGCTTATATAACCCTTGACTCTTAATTTTTGGGTTTTTGAGTTACTCAAAAGAGTGTCAAGGAAATTCTGTAGGTGACCTGGAATTAACCAAATCCACTAAATTTGGGCTCCTGAACAAGAGTGTGACAGCGTAACACCAGATATATGGTCATTTTCAAAAGTTATAGGGGGGTCAATTTTTTCATTTTTGCCATTTTTCAAAATCTGTCCTGGGCCGAACCCTTCCCCGCCAACGTGCAGTCCCGAATTCATACTTCCTTAAAATTCCCGAAACTTCTGATTCTAGTCATTTTGACCTCCCTGAACACGAGTATCGAAGTAGAATCGATTTGTCTTTAAGCGCGCAAAGTTATGAGCAAAATGAGCTATTTTTATATATTTGCTTATATAACCCTTGACTCTTAATTTTTGGGTTTTTGAGGTACTCAAAAGAGTGTCAAGGAAATTCTGTAGGTGACCTGGAATTAACCAAATCCACTAAATTTGGGCTCCTGAACAAGAGTGTGACAGCGTAACACCAGATATATGGTCATTTTCAAAAGTTATAGGGGGGTCAATTTTTTCATTTTTGCCATTTTTCAAAATCTGTCCTGGGCCGAACCCTTCCCCGCCAACGTGCAGTCCCGAATTCATACTTCCTTAAAATTCCCGAAACTTCTGATTCTAGTCATTTTGACCTCCCTGAACACGAGTATCGAAGTAGAATCGATTTGTCTTTAAAGCGCGCAAAGTTATGAGCAAAATGAGCTATTTTTATATATTTGCTTATATAACCCTTGACTCTTAATTTTTGGGTTTTTGAGGTACTCAAAAGAGTGTCAAGGAAATTCTGTAGGTGACCTGGAATTAACCAAATCCACTAAATTTGGGCTCCTGAACAAGAGTGTGACAGCGTAACACGAGATATATGGTCATTTTCAAAAGTTATAGGGGGGTCAATTTGTCCATTTTTGCCATTTTTCAAAATCTGTCCTGGGCCGAACCCTTCCCCGCCAACGTGCAGTCCCGAATTCATACTTCCTAAAAATTCCCGAATCTTCTGATTCTGGTCATTTTGACCTCCCTGAACACGAATATCGAATTAGAATCGATTTGTCTTTAAATCGCGCAAAGTTATGAGCAAAATGAGCTATTTTTATGTATTTGCTTATTTAACCCTTGACTCTTCATTTTTTGGTTTTTGAGTTCCTCAAAAGAGGGTCAAGGAAATTCCTGAGGTGACCTGGAATTAAGCAAATCCACTAAATTTGGGCTCCTGAACAAGAGTGTGACAGTGTAACACCAGATATATGGTCATTTTCAAAAGTTATAGGGGGGTCAATTTGTCCATTTTTGTCATTTTCAAAATCTGTCCTGGGCCGAACCCTTCCCGCCAACGTGCAGTCCCGAATTCATACTTCCTTAAAATCCCGAATCTTCTGATTCTGGTCATTTAGACCTCCCTGAACACGAATATCGAATGAGAATCGATTTGTCTTTTAATCGCGCAAAGTTATGTGCAAAATGAGCTATTTTTATGTATTTGCTTATATAACCCTTGACTCTTCATTTTTTGGTTTTTGAGGTCCTCAAAAGAGGTTCAAGGAAATTCTGTAGGTGACCTGGAATTAACCAAATCCACTAAATTTGGGCTCCTGAACAAGAGTGTGACAGCGGAACACCAGATATATGGTCATTTTCAAAAGTTATAGGGGGGTCAATTCTTTCATTTTTGCCATTTTTCAAAATCTGTCCTGGGCCGAACCCTTCCCCGCCAACGTGCAGTCCCGAATTCATACTTCCTTAAAATTCCCGAAACTTCTGATTCTAGTCATTTAGACCTCCCTGAACACGAGTATCGAAGAAGAATCGATTTGTCTTTAAAGCGCGCAAAGTCATGAGCAAAATGAGCTATTTTTATATATTTGCTTATATAACCCTTGACTCTTAATTTTTGGGTTTTTTGACCGCTGCCCGGTTACTCAAAGAGGCCGGCAAGGAAATTGTAGGGGCTGACCTGGAATTAACCAAATCCACTAAATTTGGGCTCCTGAACAAGAGTGTGACAGCGGAACACCAGATATATGGTCATTTTCAAAAGTTATAGGGGGGTCAATTCTTTCATTTTTGCCATTTTTCAAAATCTGTCCTGGGCCGAACCCTTCCCCGCCAACGTGCAGTCCCGAATTCATACTTCCTTAAAATTCCCGAAACTTCTGATTCTAGTCATTTAGACCTCCCTGAACACGAGTATCGAAGAAGAATCGATTTGTCTTTAAAGCGCGCAAAGTCATGAGCAAAATGAGCTATTTTTATATATTTGCTTATATAACCCTTGACTCTTAATTTTTGGGTTTTTGAGGTACTCAAAAGAGGGTCAAGGAAATTCTGTAGGTGACCTGGAATTAACCAAATCCACTAAATTTGGGCTCCTGAACAAGAGTGTGACAGCGTAACACCAGATATATGGTCATTTTCAAAAGTTATAGGGGGGTCAATTTGTCCATTTTTGCCATTTTTCAAAATCTGTCCTGGGCCGAACCCTTCCCCGCCAACGTGCAGTCCCGAATTCATACTTCCTAAAAATTCCCGAAACTTCTGATTCTAGTCATTTTGACCTCACTGAACACGAATATCGAAGTAGAATCGATTTGTCTTTAAAGCGCGCAAAGTAATGAGCAAAATGAGCTATTTTTATGTATTTGCTTATTTAACCCTTGACTCTTAATTTTTGGGTTTTTGAGGTACTCAAAAGAGGGTCAAGGAAATTCTGTAGGTGACCTGGAATTAACCAAATCCACTAAATTTGGGCTCCTGAACAAGAGTGTGACAGCGGAACACCAGATATATGGTCATTTTCAAAAGTTATAGGGGGGTCAATTCTTTCATTTTTGCCATTTTTCAAAATCTGTCCTGGGCCGAACCCTTCCCCGCCAACGTGCAGTCCCGAATTCATACTTCCTTAAAATTCCCGAAACTTCTGATTCTAGTCATTTAGACCTCCCTGAACACGAGTATCGAAGAAGAATCGATTTGTCTTTAAAGCGCGCAAAGTCATGAGCAAAATGAGCTATTTTTATATATTTGCTTATATAACCCTTGACTCTTAATTTTTGGGTTTTTGAGGTACTCAAAAGAGGGTCAAGGAAATTCTGTAGGTGACCTGGAATTAACCAAATCCACTAAATTTGGGCTCCTGAACAAGAGTGTGACAGCGGAACACCAGATATATAGTCATTTTCAAAAGTTATAGGGGGGTCAATTTCTCCATTTTTGCCCTTTTTCAAAATCTGTCCTGGTCCGAACCCTTCCCCGCCAATGTGCAGTCCTGAATTCATACTTCCTAAAAACTCCCGAATATACCGATCCTGGTCATTTAGACCTCCCTGAACACGAATATCGAATGAGAATCGATTTATCTTTAAAGCGCGCAAAGTTATGAGCAAAATGAGCTATTTTTATATATTTGCTTATATAACCCTTGACTCTTAATTTTTGGGTTTTTGAGTTACTCAAAAGAGGGTCAAGGAAATTCTGTAGGTGACCTGGAATTAACCAAATCCACTAAATTTGGGCTCCTGAACAAGAATGTGACAGCGGAACAACAGATATATTATTGGCTCATTTTCAAAAGTTATAGGGGGGTCAATTTGTCCATTTTTGCCATTTTCAAAATCTGTCCTGGGCCGAACACTTCCCCGCCAACGTGCAGTCCCGAATTCATGCTTCCTAAAAACTCCCGAATATATCGATCATGGTCATTTAGACCTCGCTGAACACGAATATCGAATGAGAATCAATTTATCTTTAAAACGCGCAAAGATATGAGCAAAATTGAGCTATTTTTATATATTTGCTTATATAACCCTTGACTCTTAATTTTTGGGTTTTTGAGGTACTCAAAAGAGTGTCAAGGAAATTCTGTAGGTGACCTGGAATTAACCAAATCCACTAAATTTGGGCTCCTGAACAAGAGTGTGACAGCGTAACACCAGATATATGGTCATTTTCAAAAGTTATAGGGGGGTCAATTTGTCCATTTTTGCCATTTTTCAAAATCTGTCCTGGGCCGAACCCTTCCCCGCCAACGTGCAGTCCCGAATTCATACTTCCTTAAAATCCCGAAACTTCTGATTCTGGTCATTTAGACCTCCCTGAACACGAATATCGAAGAAGAATCGATTTGTCTTTAAAGCGCGCAAAGTTATGAGCAAAATGAGCTATTTTTATATATTTGCTTATATAACCCTTGACTCTTAATTTTTGGGTTTTTGAGGTACTCAAAAGAGTGTCAAGGAAATTCTGTAGGTGACCTGGAATTAACCAAATCCACTAAATTTGGGCTCCTGAACAAGAGTGTGACAGCGTAACACCAGATATATGGTCATTTTCAAAAGTTATAGGGGGGTCAATTTGTCCATTTTTGCCATTTTTCAAAATCTGTCCTGGGCCGAACCCTTCCCCGCCAACGTGCAGTCCCGAATTCATACTTCCTTAAAATCCCGAAACTTCTGATTCTGGTCATTTAGACCTCCCTGAACACGAATATCGAAGAAGAATCGATTTGTCTTTTAAGCGCGCAAAGTAATGAGCAAAATGAGCTATTTTTATATATTTGCTTATATAACCCTTGACTCTTAATTTTTGGGTTTTTGAGGTACTCAAAAGAGGGTAAAGGAAATTCTGTAGGTGACCTGGAATTAACCAAATCACTAAATTTGGGCTCCTGAACAAGAGTGTGACAGCGGAACACCAGATATATGGTCATTTTCAAAAGTTATAGGGGGGTCAATTCTTTCATTTTTGCCATTTTTCAAAATCTGTCCTGGGCCGAACCCTTCCCCGCCAACGTGCAGTCCCGAATTCATACTTCCTTAAAATTCCCGAAACTTCTGATTCTAGTCATTTAGACCTCCCTGAACACGAGTATCGAAGAAGAATCGATTTGTCTTTAAAGCGCGCAAAGTCATGAGCAAAATGAGCTATTTTTATATATTTGCTTATATAACCCTTGACTCTTAATTTTTGGGTTTTTGAGGTACTCAAAAGAGGGTCAAGGAAATTCTGTAGGTGACCTGGAATTAACCAAATCCACTAAATTTGGGCTCCTGAACAAGAGTGTGACAGCGGAACACCAGATATATAGTCATTTTTCAAAAGTTATAGGGGGGTCAATTTCTCCATTTTTGCCCTTTTTCAAAATCTGTCCTGGGCCGAACCCTTCCCCGCCAACGTGCAGTCCCGAATTCATACTTCCTAAAAATTCCCGAAACTTCTGATTCTAGTCATTTTGACCTCACTGAACACGAATATCGAAGTAGAATCGATTTGTCTTTAAAGCGCGCAAAGTAATGAGCAAAATGAGCTATTTTTATGTATTTGCTTATTTAACCCTTGACTCTTAATTTTTGGGTTTTTGAGGTACTCAAAAGAGGGTCAAGGAAATTCATGAGGTGACCTGGAATTAAGCAAATCCACTAAATTTGGGATCCTGAACAAGAGTGTGACAGTGGAACACCAGATATATAGTCATTTTCAAAAGTTATAGGGGGGTCAATTTGTCCATTTTTGCCATTTTCAAAATCTGTCCTGGGCCGAACACTTCCCCGCCAACGTGCAGTCCCGAATTCATGCTTCCTAAAAACTCCCGAATATATCGATCATGGTCATTTAGACCTCGCTGAACACGAATATCGAATGAGAATCAATTTATCTTTAAAACGCGCAAAGATATGAGCAAAATGAGCTAATTTTTATACTTGTATTTGCCTTATAATAAACCCATTTGCACTACATTAATTCTTGGGTATATTTTGACGCTCGGCGTACTCAAAATAGAGGCCGCGCTTCAAGGAAGGATCACATAGTAAGGTGCCTGAATTATGGCAATTAAGCAAATCCACTAAATTTGGGCTCCTGTACTAGAGTGTGACAGTGGAACACCAGATATATGGTCATTTTCAAAAGTTATGGGGGGGTCAATTTGTCCATTTTTGCCATTTTTCAAAATCTGTCCATGGCCGAACCCTTACTCGCCAACTTGCTTTCCCGAATTGTTACTTCCTTAAAATTCCCGAAACTTCTGATTCTGGTCATTTAGACTTCCCTGAACACGAGTATCGAAGGTGAATCGATTTGTCTTTAAAGCGCGCAAAGTTATGAGCAAAATGAGCTATTTTTATATATTTGCTTATATAACCCTTGACTCTTAATTTTTGGGTTTTTGAGGTACTCAAAAGAGTGTCAAGGAAATTCTGTAGGTGACCTGGAATTAACCAAATCCACTAAATTTGGGCTCCTGAACAAGAGTGTGACAGCGTAACACCAGATATATGGTCATTTTCAAAAGTTATAGGGGGGTCAATTTTTTCATTTTTGCCATTTTTCAAAATCTGTCCTGGGCCGAACCCTTCCCCGCCAACGTGCAGTCCCGAATTCATACTTCCTTAAAATTCCCGAAACTTCTGATTCTAGTCATTTTGACCTCCCTGAACACGAGTATCGAAGTAGAATCGATTTGTCTTTAAAGCGCGCAAAGTTATGAGCAAAATGAGCTATTTTTATATATTTGCTTATATAACCCTTGACTCTTAATTTTTGGGTTTTTGAGGTACTCAAAAGAGTGTCAAGGAAATTCTGTAGGTGACCTGGAATTAACCAAATCCACTAAATTTGGGCTCCTGAACAAGAGTGTGACAGCGTAACACCAGATATATGGTCATTTTCAAAAGTTATAGGGGGGTCAATTTTTTCATTTTTGCCATTTTTCAAAATCTGTCCTGGGCCGAACCCTTCCCCGCCAACGTGCAGTCCCGAATTCATACTTCCTTAAAATTCCCGAAACTTCTGATTCTAGTCATTTTGACCTCCCTGAACACGAGTATCGAAGTAGAATCGATTTGTCTTTAAAGCGCGCAAAGTTATGAGCAAAATGAGCTATTTTTATATATTTGCTTATATAACCCTTGACTCTTAATTTTTGGGTTTTTGAGGTACTCAAAAGAGTGTCAAGGAAATTCTTAGGTGACCTGGAATTAACCAAATCACTAAATTTGGGCTCCTGAACAAGAGTGTGACTGCGGAACACCAGATATATGGTCATTTTCAAAAGTTATAGGGGGGTCAATTTTTTCATTTTTGCCATTTTTCAAAATCTGTCCTGGGCCGAACCTTTCCCCGCCAACGTGCAGTCCCGAATTCATACTTCCTTAAAATTCCCGAAACTTCTGATTCTGGTCATTTAGACCTCCCTGAACACGAGTATCGAAGGTGAATCGATTTGTCTTTAAAGCGCGCAAAGTTATGAGCAAAATGAGCTATTTTTATATATTTGCTTATATAACCCTTGACTCTTTATTTTTGGGTTTTTGAGGTACTCAAAAGAGGGTCAAGGTAATTCTGAGGTGACCTGGAATTGAGCAAATCCACTTAATTTGGGCTCCTGATCAAGAGTGTGACTGTGGAACACCAGATATATTGTCATTTTCAAAAGTTATAGGGGGCAATTTGTTTATTTTTGCCATTTTTTAAAATCTGTCCTGGTCTGAACCTCTTCCCGCGAACGTGCAGTCCCGAATTCATACTTCCTAAAAATTCCCGAAACTTCTGATTGTTGTCATTTAGACCTCCCTGAACACGAATATCGAAGTGAATCGATTTATCTTTAAAGCGCGCAAAGTTATGAGCAAAATGAGCTATTTTTATATATTTGTTTATATAACCCTTGACTCTTAATTTTTGGGTTTTTGAGGTACTCAAAAGAGGGTCAAGGAAATTCTGTAGGTGACCTGGAATTAACCAAATCACTAAATTTGGGCTCCTGAACAAGAGTGTGACTGCGGAACACCAGATATATGGTCATTTTCAAAAGTTATAGGGGGGTCAATTTGTTCATTTTTGCCATTTTTCAAAATCTGTCCTGGGCCGAACCTATCCCCGCCAACGTGCAGTCCCGAATTCATACTTCCTAAAAATTCCCGAAACTTCTGATTCTGGTCATTTAGACCTCCCTGAACACGAATATCGAAGTTGAATCGATTTATCTTTAAAGCGCGCAAAGTTATGAGCAAAATGAGCTATTTTTATATATTTGTTTATATAACCCTTGACTCTTAATTTTTGGGTTTTTGAGGTACTCAAAAGAGGGTCAAGGAAATTCTGTAGGTGACCTGGAATTAACCAAATCCACTAAATTTGGGCTCCTGAACAAGAGTGTGACTGCGGAACACCAGATATATGGTCATTTTCAAAAGTTATAGGGGGGTCAATTTTTTCATTTTTGCCATTTTTCAAAATCTGTCCTGGGCCGAACCTTTCCCCGCCAACGTGCAGTCCCGAATTCATACTTCCTTAAAATTCCCGAAACTTCTGATTCTGGTCATTTAGACCTCCCTGAACACGAGTATCGAAGTAGAATCGATTTGTCTTTAAAGCGCGCAAAGTTATGAGCAAAATGAGCTATTTTTATATATTTGTTTATATAACCCTTGACTCTTAATTTTTGGGTTTTTGAGGTACTCAAAAGAGGGTCAAGGAAATTCTGAGGTGACCTGGAATTAAGCAAATCCACTAAATTTGGGCTCCTGAACAAGAGTGTGACAGTGGAACACCAGATATATGGTCATTTTCAAAAGTTATAGGGGGGTCAATTTTTTCATTTTTGTCATTTTCAAAATCTGTCCTGGGCCGAACCCTTCCCCGCCAACGTGCAGTCCCGAATTCATACTTCCTTAAAATTCCCGAAACTTCTGATTCTAGTCATTTAGACCTCCCTGAACACGAGTATCGAAGAAGAATCGATTTGTCTTTAAAGCGCGCAAAGTCATGAGCAAAATGAGCTATTTTTATATATTTGCTTATATAACCCTTGACTCTTAATTTTTGGGTTTTTGAGGTACTCAAAAGAGGGTCAAGAATTCTGTAGGTGACCTGGAATTAACCAAATCCACTAAATTTGGGCTCCTGAACAAGAGTGTGACAGCGGAACACCAGATATATGGTCATTTTCAAAAGTTATAGGGGGGTCAATTCTTTCATTTTTGCCATTTTTCAAAATCTGTCCTGGGCCGAACCCTTCCCCGCCAACGTGCAGTCCCGAATTCATACTTCCTTAAAATTCCCGAAACTTCTGATTCTAGTCATTTAGACCTCCCTGAACACGAGTATCGAAGAAGAATCGATTTGTCTTTAAAGCGCGCAAAGTCATGAGCAAAATGAGCTATTTTTATATATTTGCTTATATAACCCTTGACTCTTAATTTTTGGGTTTTTGAGGTACTCAAAAGAGGGTCAAGGAAATTCTGTAGGTGACCTGGAATTAACCAAATCCACTAAATTTGGGCTCCTGAACAAGAGTGTGACAGCGGAACACCAGATATATGGTCATTTTCAAAAGTTATAGGGGGGTCAATTCTTTCATTTTTGCCATTTTTCAAAATCTGTCCTGGGCCGAACCCTTCCCCGCCAACGTGCAGTCCCGAATTCATACTTCCTTAAAATTCCCGAAACTTCTGATTCTAGTCATTTAGACCTCCCTGAACACGAGTATCGAAGAAGAATCGATTTGTCTTTAAAGCGCGCAAAGTCATGAGCAAAATGAGCTATTTTTATATATTTGCTTATATAACCCTTGACTCTTAATTTTTGGGTTTTTGAGGTACTCAAAAGAGGGTCAAGGAAATTCTGTAGGTGACCTGGAATTGACCAAATCCACTAAATTTGGGCTCCTGAACAAGAGTGTGACAGCGGAACACCAGATATATGGTCATTTTCAAAAGTTATAGGGGGGTCAATTCTTTCATTTTTGCCATTTTTCAAAATCTGTCCTGGGCCGAACCCTTCCCCGCCAACGTGCAGTCCCGAATTCATACTTCCTTAAAATTCCCGAAACTTCTGATTCTAGTCATTTAGACCTCCCTGAACACGAGTATCGAAGAAGAATCGATTTGTCTTTAAAGCGCGCAAAGTCATGAGCAAAATGAGCTATTTTTATATATTTGCTTATATAACCCTTGACTCTTAATTTTTGGGTTTTTGAGGTACTCAAAAGAGGGTCAAGGAAATTCATGAGGTGACCTGGAATGAAGCAAATCCACTAAATTTGGGCTTTTGTTAAAAACAACCGCCGCCCTGAACAAGAGTGTGACAGCGGAACACCAGATATATGGTCATTTTCAAAAGTTATAGGGGGGTCAATTCTTTCATTTTTGCCATTTTTCAAAATCTGTCCTGGGCCGAACCCTTCCCCGCCAACGTGCAGTCCCGAATTCATACTTCCTTAAAATTCCCGAAACTTCTGATTCTAGTCATTTAGACCTCCCTGAACACGAGTATCGAAGAAGAATCGATTTGTCTTTAAAGCGCGCAAAGTCATGAGCAAAATGAGCTATTTTTATATATTTGCTTATATAACCCTTGACTCTTAATTTTTGGGTTTTTGAGGTACTCAAAAGAGGGTCAAGGAAATTCTGTAGGTGACCTGGAATTAACCAAATCCACTAAATTTGGGCTCCTGAACAAGAGTGTGACAGCGGAACACCAGATATATGGTCATTTTCAAAAGTTATAGGGGGTCAATTTGTCCATTTTTGCCATTTTTCAAAATCTGTCCTGGGCCGAACCCTTCCTCGCCAACGTGCAGTCCCGAATTCATACTTCCTTAAAATCCCGAAACTTCTGATTCTGGTCATTTAGACCTCCCTGAACACGAATATCGAAGAAGAATCGATTTATCTTTAAAGCGCGCAAAGTTATGAGCAAAATGAGCTATTTTTATATATTTGCTTATATAACCCTTGACTCTTAATTTTTGGGTTTTTGAGTTACTCAAAAGAGGGTCAAGGAAATTCTGTAGGTGACCTGGAATTAACCAAATCCACTAAATTTGGGCTCCTGAACAAGAATGTGACAGCGGAACACCAGATATATGGTCATTTTCAAAAGTTATAGGGGGGTCAATTTGTCCATTTTTGCCATTTTTCAAAATCTGTCCTGGGCCGAACCTTTAATTTTTGCAAAACCTAAGTTCTTAAAATATCTCTTGAACTACAAGTGCATCACATCTATTTTTTTATCTCTATTAATTAGATTATTTTTGAGACCTCTTCAGTTGAATCCGAATGGAAAAGTTTTTTAAGATGAGCGAGATAGAAATTTGAGTTTTTCCTATAGAATTTTATAAATTTATTAAGTAACCAAATTTTCGACCTATCTATCCTGATCTCATATATTTTTTATATATTATTAAATGTTTTATTTTATAGTCATTTTATTTATTGATTCCTTAATTAACATATATATTTTATTAATTTTTTTAATTTAAATGAATTAAAAATTTAAGGAAAACCCTATGCCTAATTATTCTTAAAATATATGAATTTTATTAAAATTTATATTTTAACTCACCTATGAATTTTTCTTTCTTTGAGATAAAATATAATCATTTATCCTCAATTTTTCCTTCACTCAATTTATGATTAAATATTAATAATTAAGTATTTTATTAAATAAATTATAAAAACGTAAAGTCAAAAGAAACCTTTGGACTATATTATCAATAAAAAAAGGATTAGAATTGAGTAAAGTCAAACTTGTCTGTAAAACATATTAATATAAATTCATTGAGTAGATAAGGAAATTATCAATATTATGAGAAAATATAGTTAAATAAATGTACAAAAAATGAAAAATATATTTTATTATAAATTATATTTTATGTTACAATGATAAATTTTTTAATGTCTAAAATAAAAATGATCTATAAAAACTATTCCATTATAGATTTAAAGGTTTATTATGCAATTAAATACTGAAACAATTAATAATTAATGATTCTAATTAAAATATACATCCATTTTCATTTTATATTTAAAAAAAAGAATATTGTTCCAAGAATTAACTTAATGTTTTAGTTATAAAAAGTATTTATACTATTTTCTACTACATTTCAATTTTTTCCATAGTCTTGTAATATTAATTGTCTAAATTATATTAATTATTCATTATTGTTGAAATACATTTGAATTTGGAAAATTAATTATAATTATATTTAAAATATATTAAATTCGTGGCAGTTAAAGTTGGCCGATTTGAACGATCTTGGGCTTGTTCGATAGAAAATTCAATATTAGCTGGACTTTATTATTGGCGGTACTATTTTATCACATCCCTGGAGCGAGATAACTCGACTTTAATGTGAGGAATAATTTAATGAATTAAGATGAGTTTAATTAAAGTCGAGTTATCTCGCTCCAGGGATGTGATAAAATAGTAGCTGAATCAAAACCCCAAAACCCTTTCAGTAGTTTGATTGAGTTTTTGATTGATAAAAGTAGACTATTAGTGCATACTTTATTAGGGTTTTAATAGGGTTTATGTAGGGGTTTAATGTTTAAATGTTAGTAATTTAAGTGATAATAACAAGCGATTTTTTAAAATATTTCACACAAACATA
>ARYC01010022.1:0-19052 GCA_000711775.1 Oxytricha trifallax | reverse complement strand
ATTGACAGCAATTTAAATGTAAATACTAATCAAAATTCTAGTAACATCTACACAAACAAAGACAGCTCTAATAATACGATACAGAATAATTCTCAAAGACACTTTCAAATTATTTTAAGAGATTTTAATGGATAATCTAATGAAATTAGAAGTTAATAATTATTTTATTTGTAAAAATGAGGGTTATCGTAACATAAATGGGCCAAGACTTGCGTAAAGAACTGTTTTATGAAAAAATTAATAATCAAAATGATGTAATCATAGCGGAAGACAGATCAGTATATATGGGGGGACAAAACTCAGCAAGGAAAAAAACATAGAGAGGTTTAAGCATTGGATCTGGTGATGAACACATAAATCTTCAGTAGCAATCGCAAAACGATTTAATTGACACTTAATTGAGGCAATCATAGAAGTTTAAGTCAATTGAACATAGAAAGAAATCTAGTTTATAATCCCAGTACTCATCCCAGCAGTTAAACCCTAAAGCTGATTCATTAGACCCTGGAATGATTGAGATGTAAATTCACATACCCAAAATAAAGATTTCAAAATATTTCAAGGCCAAATATCAAGGAGCATACATACCACCATCTTAGCTTAAAGAAATGAATAGTAGGAAAGGAGGCTTGGTCTTTTCATAAAGTGAGAAACAGCTAGAAAAAACACTAATGAATAAAGCTCAGTAATACAAGTATGAACTTTAATAACAAAAGACAATGAATAGTACATAAGCATAAATGCTTTTTCCTTAAATTTAAAGCATGAAACAGTTGCATTTTCCAAGATAAGAGTAAGGAGAACTGAAGATCACATAGCATGAACCTGTCCTCATTAAAAAGTAAAGAGAACATTTCCAAGAAAACTTAAAATTATGGAGTGGATAAAAATCTACAGTATTAAAAACCCCGAAACTCTATAAGTAATTTATTCAAGTTTTTATTCATATATTTAGATTATTTAAGTATTTTTTTAAGGATTTGATAGGAGTTATGTAAGAGTTTAGGGATTAAATAATAGTAATTAATTTTAAATTCGATACTTGTACAATAACTTGAGTTACTAATAATTAAACCATAAAGCCCTACATAAAACCTATTAAAACAGTAATAATAAGCACTTAATTTGTCTACCTTTGTTAATAAAAATATCAATCAAATCTATAAAAGGGTTTTGTGGTTTATATTCTCAAGAGAGCATTTAGCTAAAATAGAACAATTTAAGTGAATTTATATGATTAATCAACTTTGCACATTTCTCATTATTTATATTAATTTATTTATATTTTTAGGTACTCTACCGCATTTTAGCTGTTTTGCGGTAGAGTACCCTAATTATATTAATTTTGAAAATATTTAAATTTAAATGCTATTATTAAATATAGCATGTAGTTTTAACAAAAAGTAATATATAATTATTTATAATTTATAAAAGTGAATCAACTAAAATTTCTTCTATTTTAAGGAACTAAATTTTAAAGAAAATATTTTTCTAATGTAATATTTTATATTTACTCTCAATGATTATTTACTTTTTAATTATATATTACTTTTTGTTAAAACTACATGCTATATTTAATAATAGCATTTAAATTTAAATATTTTCAAAATTAATATAATTAGGGTACTCTACCGCAAAACAGCTTAAATGCGGTAGAGTACCTAAAAATATAAATAAATTAATATAAATAATGAGAAATGTGCAAAGTTGATTAATCATATAAATTCACTTAAATTGTTCTATTTTAGCTAATTTACTATCCCCTTCCTTTAATAAGACTCTTCATAGTTTACCATTTGGTTACTTGAATTCAACAAGATCAAACTTGAATCTTTAAAGAAGGCAAAATTTTCAATCGACAATGCAAGACTTTACCACTTAGCTTACAGCTGGATAGACACTAGCAACTTACAATTTCAGGTCTAATGCTGTCTCTTAAGGTAGAACATCAGAGCTTAACAACTCTAAATCTGATTCCGTTATTGATGAAGCAGAGCAAGAACGTATGAGAAAGGATAAGATTAAGTGGAAGCATTAAAAAGATGAATAGCAAAGAGCTAAGATGATGATTAGACTTCGAGAAAAACTTGAAATTCCTGACTAGCCCCCTGAACTGTATGACCCAAGAAGAGTTTAGGAAGAAAGAGAAATGATTGAAAATGCCATTAAGCGCAGTGTATAAGGGGAAAGATCAAAAGATAAGCTTGAGAAAGAACACAGTTTAAAGTATGGAAAGTATAATCCTCATTATATTTGATAATTATTACTTACTATTTTTTATTGGGAAACTGATCACGCCTCAAAATTATCAACAATGAAGTATGATTTTTCATATGCTAGGTTTAAAGATATAAATCGTAATCCTCAGAATATCCTCGTTTTTAATGGAAAACTTTTGGAATACCTTCAAAAAACTGAAGGAAATGGCACAGGAAAGTTTTCTATTAATAAGACTGAAAAGAATTTTACAAGTGGCAAAGACTAACTTTGATTACCATCTTATGATTTATTTATTGTTCTTAAAATACTAAAAGTTTTCAATGATAAATCTTTTATCAATCGCATTAATTTTATTTTTATTTTAGTGACATTATAAGTTTAATCATAATTGTATAATTCATTTCTAAATCGAAAACTCGCGCAAGATATTCTTCAAAAATGACTACAAAGCATAATAAGAAAAGTATTATCCTTTCCACCTAATCATTCACTATTTATAGGTTTAAATACGAAATTGACTCTGGATCTAGGGAAGCCAATAATCAACAATAAATAAGCTATGACTTCAAGAGCACACGAGTAATTTCAACAAAATGATCTATCTCAAAATGGCGGAGATTACTCAAGATCATCTTTAATTAATCAGCAAACTTCAGCAACAGCTGGAGGACTTGGAAGTAAACCATCATTAGGCTATGCTTCCACATCGTATGATTTAAAATCAAGATATAAGCAACTTGTTAGCTAAGTAAGTTAGTTAGTTTTTAGCATTGAAATTAATTCTGGAGATACGAAATCAATCCTGTTAAATAATTCAAACATACTCAGTATTTCGGAACTATGTCTCAGACCGGTTTCTCAGCATGGATGTTGGTGTGCATATCGATATCGGCCTCCATGCCGTCCTTGTTAGCTAATAAAAAGTGAATACATCGAGATAACAAGAAAGAACTCCAAGAGGCTCTGATTGTAAGTATAATTTTTTTTAAAAAATGGAGCTTAAGATGAAATTATTTCCTCTAAAATTAAATTGATTGTATGATGAGCAATCACTTTTTTTTGCCAAATTTATTGCATTGCTTTTTTGATTTTTCTGTATTTTTGTAAAGAAATAACAATTTAATTTTATAGTCTCTAAATTTTTTTCATAATAATCAAGCAAAAACAATTAAAGCTAAACCAGAATTTTGCATGAATAAAAATTCCCAGCAGCTGGCAGATTGAATAGAGGGAACTCTCCAATGGGGGCTAAAAATTCGTATTGGTATAACAGTCCATAAATAAAACCAAATGATAGCTTCAATTTTTGGCATGATATAAAAGCAAATGTGATCGCTAGAAACACCTGGGAAGATAATAACTTAAATGGTGGCAAGACACAGCATAGTATCTCTGGAACTTTGAAGTAAAGTCAATCTTAGAAGGGATTAAACACTTTTGGAAAGAAGTCTTCTCAAACTCCAAATGTTGAAACTCAATCAAAACCCCAAAACCCCTTAATGAGTTTTATATGTGTTTTGATTGATGAGGGTAATGTTGGGGATTAGGGTTTATTTGAGCAAGGAAGTATCATTTTTACTCTAGTTATGAAATTTTGAAAATTTAATATGATCATCATTTTAATACTCAACTTATATGTTTTCATATTTATATACATGTTATAGCATTTTTATTAAAAAAAGATAAGTTTGATAGACATTTTTATCTGTTTCACATTTTTTTCATAAGTTATAACTTTTCCTGATCGTTTTTATCAATTTAGATGATTGCATCTTTTTTAAAAATTGGCATTTATGCACAAATATTTTTGAAGTTTTCACAAAAAGTTATTTTCAAAATAAATTCAACACTTTCATTCCTTTTAGCTTGCGTTCTTTATTATCATATTTTCTTCCAATAGAAAGAAATTTGGTAACATAAGTAAAATTTAAATGAAAAATATGTATAAAATGAGTGATTTTAAGGTGATTGATATCAACAATCATGTAATGATTTAGTTCCAGAAGTATTATAAATGGATATCAATCTTAAAATTTTGTATTTCTAATTTCTATTAATTTTAGGACACCTATCAAATATGGGTATCTTATAGGAGGTCAACCCTGTAAAGAGAAATGGAGAAAGTTTGCAAAAACTGTATCAAATTTCAGAGATAGATTTCCATTTTAACCAATTAAATTCCATTAAATTAGTACTAAATTTGTTTTAATTTAATTAGTACCGGTACTAAATTTGTTATGTTTTAATTGGTTCCATTTTAATAGTACCAAAACTAAATTAGTACCTAGTTTTAAATTAATGAGGTTTTAATGGAAAAGTTCCAAAATGGTTCAAAACCTAATTGGTACCAGTACCAATTTGAATTTTTTCTAAGTTGGTACCAAAACATTTTAAAAAATGGAGTTCCTAAGAATTAAAAGAAGATGCTTTCATAAAATTAGCTATTCTAATTAAATAAGCAAAGCAAACAATTAATGTACTATCATTAAAATTTTCGTAATGAAATAATTTCTTCATAGCATTTATGTAGATGTAGTGATGGTAAAAAATAAAATATTAAATATCTCAACCATGAAAATAATAAATAACATTGAATCTAACAACAAAAATGAAACAAATCAAAAAGAAACCCTAATCCCCAACATTACCCTCATCAATCAAAACACATATAAAACTCATTAAGGGGTTTTGGGGTTTTGAATCAATAATGAGTGGGAGAGCAAGTACTGCTTCTAATATGCCTGTAGCAAGTAAATACGCAGCTAGATTGCTCTACAGTCAAGTTGACTTAGGAAGTGATGATGATGATGCAAGAAGCAGTAGAGGAGCTTCTTCTGCTCGTAATAGCTTATAGCGTAGTAGATAAAATTCAAGTTCAAGAATCGTCTATTAGTAGGGAAATCCTAGTTAGATGAATAATTTTGCTTAAGGAAAATTGAATACTAGTAGTACATCACTCTTGAGAGACGCTTAGAAAAATGGAGTTGACGTCAATACATAGAGAAAAGTTGATTCAAAAAATAAATGGTTTACTTCATAAATTTCTGAATTACCTGGTCCTAAATCTGAAGTCAAGCACAACCTCTAACAGCAATACAAAAATGAAAATTTATAAGCTAGCAAATTATAAAATGAAAAGAACTAACTAAAGAGCAGAATATTGTATGGCAGCTATTATCAAGACTCTAAATACGCAGAAAATTATAAACCATCAAGAGCATATAGGACTTATGTGAAGGAAGTGAAGTCAGAGTGGTCTCGCAATCCAAAAAATGAAAATTCGGTTATCCAAAGAGAATCTTAGCTATATAAGAAAACTATTTTGTATTGAGTAACTCAAAATCAATACTTTGATAATAAATAGAAAAACTGCAATTAAAAAATTCTAACAAATTTACCATAACCAGTCAAGCTCATAGATAGTAACAAGTGAGTGAGTGAGTGAGTTAGTTAATGAGTTAGAACGATAAATGAATTTAAGAATATGATATTTAAGTGTAAATTGTTTAGTATTAAAATTTGTCTTTTATAAGTAATGTGATTTGTAAAAATTTAAATATTGTGCAATAAAAATAAAAATTGAATTGTTATCCAATTTCGATTGTTTTAATATAAATTGCAATTTTTTTTTGTATCATGAAAAAAACTGAAAATATGACATTCCAAAAATAATATAGGTGCAGATTTTATTAGTTAAGTACTGGAAAGTTTTTTATCATAATTTGATAAAAATGCAATTATAGTGGCAAGGGGAGTATTTTTCCTCAAACAAATGCAATTCTCATGTTCGACTTTCCATTGATTTAATTACAAAATTATAGCGTTGATTTAAAAAGAATCTGTCTTTTAATAAAATTTTGGGCTGCAACCCTAATACCCAGATATTTTAATTTATACGAAAATAACAGTTCAGCACATAAAATTAAATATACAATATAGTTCGATGTACTATAACGAATTCGCAATTTTATACTTAATTATTAAATTTTCTATAACAATCATAAAGTTTTAATCTCAATAAGATTTTTAAAAAGTATTAAGTTCTGCAATCATAACCCCAGAATACTTAATTTTTTGTTTGTTTTAAGATCACATTTTGAGCATTACTAAATTAGTTGCTTTAATTTTTCCAATTTGTAAATAATAGAAAATATATTACTATCTTTAAAGATTTATAGACACTAAATGATTTACAAATATTTACTTTCTATTAAAATTAAAAAATTGCCAATTACTAAAAATAAAATCAGTAATAATCTAAAAAAAGGTTTTTGACAAGATTATTTATTATTACTATCTTACAAATAAAATATCTATGCCTCTTGAAAATATCATGCTAGATTATAATATACTCTCTGACAATATGTCCCCGAGAATTTTATTGAGTATTTGCTAATATCTTTACTTAATTTAGGATAATTTTTTTTATATACGATTATGATTTTTATAATTATAAAAAAATTGATTTAAAAAAAGACAATTAGAGATGTGGATTTTATCATCTAATCTATACAGTCCAATAAAGCATATTCAAATTTTATTTATAATAAATAATCTAATAAAAGAAGATAGAAGTAAGGAAAAAAATAAAATAAAGGTTGTCTGTTCTGACCGAGACCCCCGCCTCCTACCCCCCTCCCCAACGTTACTCCCCCCCCTCCCCCAACGCCTACTTCCCCCCAACGCTTTTAGATGAATTTTTATTGTATCAACTAACTTCTATATTATGAAAAATCCTATTGTAAATGAAAATATATAACCTCATAGTTGGTTTAATATAATATCAATATAACAACATCATTTGTAAACACACATGCTTTTTACATTAAAAAATGATAAAATTTTTAACTTTTCCAAATTTTAAAATAATATTATTTCCATTTTTTTCCAAGATCTAATACGCGTCCGTCGAATTTTTTTCGTACATGTCCCCACAGGAAAATACATTAAAATTAATTTAATTTGACTCTATTTTTTAAATTCTCTATACCAATTGGCTCAAGCTAAAATTTTATTTTATAATTTCTTAATTCATTAAATACTTGACACATAACAAAATAACAATACCAATATCATGAAGATTTTAATTTTTATTTATTATTTCTATTTATATTTCCGAATACGATTCTTAATTAAAATATAAATAATTTTATAATTGTAAATCTAAATTAAAATTTAAAAAATAAGTTATCATTTCAACTATGAAATTTGTAGATTTGCTTAATTAGTTATTATTTTTTAAATTTTAATTTAGATTTACAATTATAAAATTATTTATATTTTAATTAAGAATCGTATTCGGAAATATAAATAGAAATAATAAATAAAAATTAAAATCTTCATGATATTGGTATTATTATTTTGTTTTGTGTCAAGTATTTAATGAATTAAGAAATTATAAAATAAAATTTTAGCTTGAGCCAATTGGTAAAGAGAAATTTAAAAATTAGAGTCAAATTAAATTAATTTTAATGTATTTTCCTGTGGGGACATGTACGAAAAAAAATTCGACGGACGCGTATTAGATCTTGGAAAAAAATGGAAATAATATTTTTTTAAAAATTTGGAAAAGTTAAAAATTTTATCATTTTTTAATGTAAAAAGCATGTTGGAATGTAAATTAACACAATAAGAAATTAATTGTCAATATATATTTATTCATATCTAGAATTAAAACTTTTAGAAAAAATTATTTATCTAAATAGCAAAAGATTTGAATATGCTATAAAAAAATTCATATAAAAGCGTTGGGGGGAGGGGGGGAGGTCAAACGTTGGGGGAGGTAAGCGTTGGGGGGGGGGTAGGAGGGGGGTCTCGGTCAGAACAGTTGTCATTTGTAACTTATTTAAGATTTTAAGAAATATTATATAGTACTTTCTTGTCTAGAACACTTTCTAATAAAATTAAACGGTCTCTATTTTCTTTATTATGAAATGAATGCATTAATTGTAGTTATGATACAAGATATATATATATATATATATTGATATTTTCAAAGATTAGGTCATTAAAATAATTAAGTTAATCCCAAAATAATCATTCGATAAGTAAAAGAACCTCTAGTAGAATTAAGTTAAACAAAATAATGGTAAAAACAACATATTTATGTTAATTTAATATATTTGGTCAATAACTCCAGTTTTAATTTATTAACCATTATAATTTCCAAACTAAAAAACGCATGGCATGTAAAATTTAAATATTTAGGTATTAAAATATTAATAAAAGGTACATATATTTGAATCTTTAAATGAATCGTTATTAATAAATATATAGTAAGCCAACTAAAAGGGAAGATGGATTAAGAAGTTTTAGATGCCAGAGCTAAGCTCGCTGCTCGTTTCAACAATGCCACTCAAATTGGAGGAAAAGGTATGACCTAACTCATTTTTCACACATAATTTAGGTACCCAAAGAAGAAAGAAGAAGCATGTTAATGTGCAAAACGTGAATGAGGACAAGAAGTTGATGTCAGCCATCAAGAAATTCGGTAAGGAGCCGTCTTCCATATTTGATGTTTTTCCACAAAATTAAGTTTCCTAATTTTCTGTATAGGAGTTCAACCACTTTCTGACATCGATGAGGTCAACATGTTCAAGGATGACAACACCGTCGTTCATTTCAAGAGACCACTCAGTAAGACTTTTACTTATCTTAGTTTCTTTCATTATTTTGAGCAAAATGAGAATCTTTAAGGGTTCTTGAGTTGCTTCTTGTAGCGGAACATTTTTATTAACCTTGTGTGTAGTCTAATTCTCTGTGCGTGAGAATTTGTTAGTTGTGACCGGAAACCCAGAGACCAAGGAGTTAAAGGACTTAATGCCTGAGATCTTGAAGTAAGTGGGTGTGCAACAATACAACTACCTCAAGAACATCATTGGCAACATGGATACAGTCAAAGAAAGCAAAGTCGGTGAAGAAGACGAGGATGATGTACCCGATCTTGTTGGAACAAACTTCGAAGAAGCCTCCAAGAAATGAAAGCAGCTGAAAGCAGAGCGCGCATTTATTAATTTAAAAGAATTCAATGTAATTTTGGTTAACATAATTTGCCCTTAAATTAATTTAAACAAAAGTTTTATTAAAGTTTTTTTTATAAATTGTCATATGCAGCCAACGATTGAGCAATTTCTCATGGGCATACTAAGGGAAGTTGCCAATCAATCAAAGATAACCTCTTTGTTTTCTCAAATATTAATACAGCAAATTATTCTATATATTACATATCTAAAGTCTACCTTAAATTTCCTGAAGGCGAGGTTTAATGATCATATATATTAGCTTCACTTATTTACTCAAATTCGACATTGTTGATTAATTTTATGTAATTTTTCTCAAGAAGAATGGGAAGACTTACTTTGTACTTTTCTTATCAGAAATCTCTATTGATAAACTAAAAAAGTTCCCTCAAATAGAAGCCTGGGTTTAAATTGCTTGTCCACGCTTATCAGTTGACTGGGGTCATTTTTTTGATAAGCCTCTTCTAAATACATATGAAGCCCATACTGCAATGATGGAGATTGAATGGTAGGATATTTATCCTATGGATTACTACAGTTACGATGGAGGCAAATGGAGTAATTACTACAAGCAAGAGGAAGAGAGAAAGTTGAGATTGGCATAAAGAAAATCATAGAAATCTACTTCAGCTGTAGACGGTTCAGTAAATATTCAGTATGAAATAGAGGATTTAAACGCTTGAAAGCTACATGATTAATTAAAATAATTGCAATAATAACACTCTTAATTTATTTTAATAAATTTAATTTATTTTTATTCACTTAATGGAGCACAGAGAGATAAAAAATAGATGGAAGTCTACTTTTATTTAATCTGTAACCCTTAAATAGTTCAATATTTATTATAGGGATAGGACTAAAGCGAGTAGATTAAGTAGTCAAAAACCAAAAAAATCAATATGATGTTCAAAACTACAGAGTAGTGTGATAAATTTGTAAGATCAATTGTATTTCATTTTAGTTATGATAGACAAGAGATTCGCCAGCAAGAGATAGCAAGAAAAATTAATCAGTCTTTAAGCAAGGCTTTATAATTGATGCAGCAAATCGCTCTTCCAAAATGGTTTTTATTAACAAATCAGATTCTGACATATTTTTTGAAAGAGTGACACCACTATCTCAAACACCTCGTCCAGAGTCTAGTAATTATGGTTCAGATTAAAGAAATCACTCCAAATAAATATCTAATAAAAGGTATTCAATTGCTCCATAAAGTATTTCCTAATCTAGAGGCAGAAATCCTTTAATTGGAAGTACCCTACCACAATCGGATAGTGTATCAAGAAAGAAACTTGTGGATTTCAAACCATCTCAGACTCTTTCCAATTTAAACATGAAAAAATACTTACTCTCTAGCGACATGAAAACATTGGATGAATTAAAGTAATCTAAAAAGTATTCTGTAATACAAGAAAACATGCAAAGTAACATTTTTAACTCAACAACATCAATTTCAAACAATTTTACCGGAATCAGTTCTCAAAAATAAAAAAGTGGACTTCCTCCTAAGAGCCCTGCCAAAGGGAAATTAAGATTACAGCAGCAAAGTGTAATGAATGATGTGCTAAGCTATAAGGGTATTTAAAACCCCATAAAATAAAAGATATTTTTATTTAAACTGGCAACTTACAAATAATTTTTAAAAGTAATTTTAAACAAAGGATTAGTATTTAATGAAGCTATTAAAATTTTTAATGTAAGTTTTTTATGCCAAAGTATAGAGTTGAATTTATTTCGAAGTGTTCTTCAAGAGATAGAATATTTTAAATATTAACTTTTTAATCTTAACGTTAAATAAAATTAAAAGAAGTGCTTACTATATTAATATTTAAATATAATCCTCATTATATCTTTATTTAGATATAATAAAATGAATTATGTAATATTGATCTAAGTCTAAGGCCAAAAAAAATAAAAATTGACTTAAAAATATATAAGGCAAAATATTTGATAAATTAGCAATTTTTTCCAATATTTTAAAATTCATTTTATATATTTGTATTATGATAATAAGGAAAAAACACTGATTAATATAATCACCTGACTTTTAGAAAATAATAGTTAATGTTCACTTAATCATTTAAATGCAATAATTATATTATAATAATTAAAAAAATTTTAAAATAAATATCTTACATCATTATTTTCCACTGGAAATGTACACAAAACAAAGTTTTACAATAATGTATTAAAATTACGATTGATTTAAATGATTTTAGTAGAAATACATAAAAAATGAAAAGAATAAAAATTATTTTCAATTAAGGAAATTGACTGAGATGTAAGATATTATAAAAATTAATCAAGGCATCAAAATAATAAAATTATAACATATATTGAAAAGAAACTCTTAAAATAACTAATAGTTAAACATCACACCACAATTAATTAATTATTTAATCAAGAATAAATTTGCAGATCTTATTTTAGTAAAATTTAAAATTAAATGTCTTGAGTAAATTTTAGAGTATTTATTCCTGGTTTCAAAGAAGAGTATGTTGAAAGAAAAATTAACCAAGAAAAACATTCATTTGTGTTGCAGAAGACCCTTTAAAGCATTATTGAAGATAATAATAGAACAAAAATGACAAAAAACTTAGAAATGAAATCATAAATATTTTGAAATTCAATTTAATCATTTTATTATTTTGGGCATCGTATTATCTATTAAAATAAAAATTAAAAATTTTTATTATTGATAGATCTAAGAATTTTATTTTAAAATTAAGAGATTAATTATAACTAATGGGTAAAATACAGATTACACAGCATTTTAAGAGTTTTCTAAATAGTATAGTTATTTGGTATTAAAATTTCCTTTAATATATAATCTTTCATTAGATTGCAATATAATTCACAATTAAATTATATGTAAGTATTTTCTTGAGAAGATTCTAAATGTCTGACAACAATCCTTAATTGCCTTATCTTCCTAAAGTTCCAAATATAATGCCAAATGTGTTTGCCTTTTTAGCCTTTTCTACTTCAGATCTTCTAATTTTATGCATTTATTCATGAATATAAACCTCTTCAGTCATTAGCTTTGAGTATGGATTATACTAATAAAAATGCATGTGAGGATTTTTAATCATTGTGCTTTCTATATGGAATCTACCATCACTTATAAAAACCACTTGTTCCTTTTAAAAATCTGGTGATTATGGAAGAGCTGGTGAAGTACAACCAAGGACTTCCCCTCCAGATCTTGGCTTTGTCTAAGGTATTTTAATGTTTGTAAAATTATAGGGCTCTTTTTCAAGTTAAGTCTTTGCTATGAAAATAGTTTTATTGAATTGGATTGTTCCCATCAAATAAATGGAGTCTTAAGGTTTGAAATTAAAAGCTATAGTCTCTATAAAGTGATTTATATCTATTTGAATCTCTACAAATACATACAGTGCGTTTTTTATGCTCAAGTCTTGAATTGGTACTAAACAACTGTGGCCGTAATGAACTATGAAGTCACAATCTAAAGCTTTTGAAGCTAAGTCATCTACACAGCATGCTCCATAGGTAACATCTCCTAAAATTAAAGCTTCTATATCATCATTAGCTTCACTTTTACAAAATTTTGTAATGATATCTGCAATTAAAGTAGCAAAGAGTAGTAGTCCTTCAGGAAATTAAAGTGAAACCTTAAACATTTTTTTCTTAGATATGGCCTTTGCTTCTAATATTCTGGCGATAGTTTTGTGAATTTCAAAGGAATAATTTTAGGGTAAAATAGAACATGCATTGTTAAGTTTTATTAAATCCACTTTGAATTCTTATAACTTTTATTCAAAAAGATTAGGTTAACCAGACGGTCCCTTAAATATCTTTGCTGGTTACTTATTGACTGCAATAAGATCCTACGTTGTTTAATTGTTTTTGTTATCTTCCATAGTTATTTGTAAAGTATGATAAAATATATTATAGTGGTCGTATTAAATATAAAATTCAGCGAGAGTAATTATTTATATAATATTAATAAAAGGTTTATAAAAAATGGAAGACTTGTATTAAAGAATATTGAATATTTTATAACAAAATCCAAATGGAGTAGAAGACTAGTTGCTAACAGTGGCATTGAAAGACGTAGATGAACTATAGAAAATAGAAGCCATAAATAAGTTAGTTGAGATCAATCGAGTAGTTTTGTTTACATAAGGAAAGGGACAAAATTTAGTGTATAGATATTAAAGTGAAGAGCAAGCTCATAAACTAAGAGATCTACTACCAGAAGATGTGTTAGTTTATTAAATGATTGAGGAATCTGGTGACAATGGCACCTAAATATAGGATTTAAAAATCAAGCTCACTCCTCAAGGGTTTAATTCAGTCATTTTAACCAAAATTCTTAAGAAAATAGAAAAGAAAGGGTTAATTAAAAAGATCAAGTCCCTTAATAAAAACAACAGATAAGTTTGGATGTTAATGGAAATAGAGCCTTCTATTAATGTAACAGGTGGATTAATTGGATAAGAAAACTTTGATTTAGACTCCATTGAAATTATTTAAGAGAGATTATTGGAGTATCTACGCAAACAAGGCCCTACATCATACAGAGAGCTATCTTTACACATAAAATAATGTGGAGTCATTCAAAAGGGTTCAGAGTTCAGAGATGAAGATATCAAGCAAATTATTTAAGTGTTGGTTTATGATCAGAAGATAGAGCAGATATAGACAGGTCTTGGGAGTATGATTGGAGGTGCCGATAATATAGTATATAAATTGAGTAATAATAAGTATCCCCAATAAGTTTACTATACACAGATACCATGTGCTCATTGCCCTGTAAGGAAGGAATGTGGTCCTAACAATTTAGTTAATCCTAAGTCCTGTTAATATATCAATGAATGGTTAAGTATTTGATCAATTTCTTAATTAACTTAAAAGAATTCTTTAATTCTCTAATCTTCTCAATAATTTTAAAGACAGTATAAGAAATTAAGAAATCAAATTATTAAACTCTGCGATAATTTCTCCAATGTCATTATCGATAAGTAAATATGCTCAGTTACTATATTTAAGAATTGTTGATTCATCGGTTGATCTTTGCATTTCTGTAATATCATTTAATCTCATCATTGATTGAGAGTTTTTGAGCAAACTTTTGCTTGCTTAATTGCAATTTTAAACTAATCCTTTAACATTGAAATCTAACTAATTCAAAGTCTTTGAATTCTCCAATAAAATTTCCTTTTGGTTATTTTTTGATTAGTTACTATTTCTTTCTTATTTTATTGGATTTTGATTTTATTGATTTGTCTAAGGGAACTCGTTTTCTTTGTTGATGTTAAACTGTTAATTTTACAAAATTTGCTTTTATTTAAGAAATACTCCATCAATCGTTTGCTTTGATTACATTTGCCCAATAACCAAAACCTTTTTATAAAATTTTTATTGATATTATTTTTAAAATTTTTTAGTCCTCCTTAATTTATTGGAAAAACATTGATTTTTTATGATACAATTATTATTTAAGTTTTTAATATACAGTAATTAATTCATTAAACATTTTTTAAAAGATTCAATATTGTTAAAATTTAATCCATTATGAAGATGATCTATTTCTAAAATTTAAATCATGCTATTTTATTTAAGAAAGGAAATTTAATTTTATTAATATTCCTTTTCTTTAACTTTTACTTTTATCCAATACTTTGCATGCTATATAATTATAGTAATAATTTAAAATTTGGGGCAATCTTTCTTCTTATCTATATATTTTTATTATGGTGAAATTTTAATATAAAATAAAAAATCAAATATAGATATAATTTTGAAACTAATTCAGCAATTAAATTAATAATTCCATTTAAATTTTAGGTTTTTATTAATGGTAAACTCATCATCTTCTAATCTTGAAGAATTAATTGATCGACAGCCTACTACATTATTACAGTTAGAATCACCTGGAGAGTTCAAAGAGATACAATTTAAAACTGTGCTTTTTCCAAGCGTTTTCCCTTTATTTTCAAGATACTTTGAGTAACTATTCATATTTGTTCCATTAGGGATTGAGCTATGATTGCTAACCTAATGTGAGATATTTGTAATATCTGGTATTTTTGAAAATACAGAATTTATTTTGTCCAGTTTCTTTTAGTAGTCCGATTGTCTCCTTTTTATTTTATCCATTTCTTCCTTATGTTAAATATTTGACTTTTCCTTTATATCACTTGTGCTTTTTGTTATCTTATAATATAAATATATTATCTCTATCATTTGCTTCATACTCTAACACCAAAATCTCTTCATAAGTTTGAGATATGATTTGAGTAATTAGGAATGATAGTTTATTAAATTTTAGGTCGCATTTTTTAATTGCTTACTATAAGAATCACATAGATATTTACAGATAATCTTTTTTGTTCACCCTTTTATTGTTAGAAATATTTTTGAGAACTTTAGTAGGATAAATAATATTTTTCTTATACTTTTTCAAATTATTATTTTTAAGTGATTATGTATTGGGGGAGAAGTCTTATGCCCAATTATTTATGTAACTAATGGAGGAGATTTTATTCTCCGAAAAGGTAGTCTTTTGCACCAAATATATTTAGGTAGTTATTTAAAATTTCTCAAAATTTTTATCATCAATTATTAACTAATTATCCATATTTGTACATTAAGAATCTTTCTATTATGATTATGATTAAATTATTTTAATAAAATATCAATTAATGTTTATTTAGCAACATTTAGAATAGCATAGTTTTTAATAACAATAAGACAAGGAATAATTATAAAAATTAAAAATTTTTTCATTCAAAAAAATTGTATAAATAAATGGTAAAATAATTGAATTATAATAATGTGCATCTTATATATTAATTGCTTGGGGGGAAATTTCTAATAAGGCAGGAACCTCTCCCCAAACCTTCATTTTAAGTATGAAAATTTTTATTTTTTAAAAAATAATAAAATTATGAAGAGGTTCTGGGGTTTTGACTGTCACTCATATCATTAAGTCTTTTGCTAAGCAGTTCAACTTCCTTTTGTTTTTCTTATAACCTTTAGTGATTATCAGCTATCAATCTATCTTTCAATGTTAATTCTTAATTTAGGTCTTCAAAAAGAGCTAAGTTGTCCTCAATTTATTTAGTAAGTCTATCATTAATTTCTAACAATTGCTTACTTGACTATTCTTAATTAGCGCCCAAGTAAGATGTACTTGTGTTTAGCTGATTAATGAAGTTCGATTGTCTTTGAGAATATATAAAAGAATTTTGTTTTTTTAATAAAATTATCCTTATTGGAAAGATATTTAACCTTGATGATTATTTATTACTTCTTCGACTGAAGAAGATTATTTCATGGCATCTTATTAGAGTGATGTCTCTCCACTTGTAATCTCCATTTCTCTCGCACTTTTAGTTGGTTGAGAATAATTATTATTAATTTGTTGCTTCTGCTAATTCTATTTCTAATACTCAAAGACTTTATTACATTAATCTACGTTGTGAGAATTCCCTGAAACCCCTGAATCATCAATCTATGAGTTTATAAAGTTTTCATTTTAACGATATTCTTCATCTCCATCCTAACTTTCTTCTTTTATGCTCTAATAATTTACCTAATTGTAGCTTAACCTATGCTAAATATTTGTGTGCTATTACTTCTTGTGCTAGTTCGATTAGTTCCTGCAGCCTCCACAATTATTACAAACTCCCACTGGTGGATTGATATAAAATTAAGTTCCTGGAAGACCTCCATTTTCTGAGTAAATAGGAGAAGCCCCAAAATCTTAAAGTCTTGGTGGCTAAGTTATGGTTTGGAATGGACCTTTTCTATAAGATGAGAGATTTTGGTTTTGCGATTTTAAATCACTATTATTGACAGTAGATGGCTTTCTAAATTTATTAGTGACAAAGGAACTATTGTTTTAATTATTATCTTGTTAGGCGCACTCACAATGAAAATCTGTTTAATTTGTTAGAACAAAGGTAAAATCAGATCTTTAATCCAGATTAGCATTCCTCTTTTTAATTAAAAAGGTTTAAAAATTTAAATATAAATTATATAACATGTCTTTAGAATTTTTTCCACTCTAACCTTTAAACGATTTCTATCTCTCATAGTTGTTTCCAGATAATTAAGAGTATCCTATCCTATTCTAAATTTAATTAGGCATTTAAATCGAATTTTAATGGCTACTTTAATTCTTATCAAATTGTTAAATTTCTTCTATTTTAGGTTAGCTCCTTGCATTCTTCATAAGTTGCTTAAAAGTATTAAAAATCTCATCTTGCTATTGTAATTTTTAGGAAGTGAAATTTTAGTTTCCAAAGTTATTTTCAATAATTACACTCAAATCCTCTGGCTTTAAATCAAGCTGTTCTTGTTAAGTTATATTGTTAAATTTGGTATCGTATGTCTCTTCCAAATCATTTTCTTAAATAGCCTATTTAAATATTAGATGATCATCACCTTGTCTAAACTAACTCTAAAGATTGAAGTCTGGGTTACTAAGGATTACTGAACTCATTTGAGAAGTAATTTTTGGTTTTATGTTCTAATGGTCTGAACTCAGTAACCTATGAAATAGGTTCAATGAACTTGCAGAATCATCAATTTATTGGTGTGTACTAAAAACCCAAACAACTCATTTTTAAAAAATAGAAATTTTTAGTTATACTGTAATTTTGCTGATTAATTAGCTAATTGAGTTTGGTGTTATTTCTGACTCGAATTAAAATATTTAGTCTTTTTTAATTTCAATTAAAATGATGTTATAAGCAGAAGAAAAATATCTTATTATCTCTATCTCTCTGGCTAAGCCTCATTATTAAATTTTATACAGCATTAAATAATTGAATAATAATTATAAGCTGACATTTTCTTAGTTATTGAAGTTAGTATTAATATATTCTATAAAAATTTAAGAGAGTAATTTAAATAAAATGAATTTGCTAACTTTTTAAAATCATTATTTTTTATTATTATAGAAATACATTTGAATTTGGAAAATTAATTATAAATATATTTAAATTCTTTAAAAATCGTGGCAGTTAAAGTTGTCCAATTTAAACGATCTTGGGCTTATTCGATAGAGAATTTAAAATTAGCTGGACTTTATTATTGGCGGTACTATTTTATTTAATCCCTTGAACGTGATAACTTGACTTTAATTAAACACATAAAAAATCATTAAATTATACCCTCACATTAAAGTCAAGTTATCACGTTCAAGGGATTAAATAAAATAGTACCGCCAATAATAAAGTCCAGCTAATTTTAAATTCTCTATCGAATAAGCCCAAGATCGTTTAATTGGACAACTTTAACTGCCACGATTTTTAAATAATTTAAATATATTTATAATTAATTTTCCAAATTCAAATATATTTATGCAATAATGATATTTGAAAACTATGAAAAGCCTTGTTTTATAACAACACCCATAAAATATTAAAAATAAATGCAAATCTTATTTGTTATATTGGGGATTTGACTGCGGCTACGACTATTAGAGTTATCATTAATTTTGTTATTTCTATGAAACTTATTAAGTCTTTCATAGCTTAGCTAGTTAGGTGATCTTGAATTCCCTATTCTAGCTTTATTGTCATCTAGTCTAGAACTTAAATCCCTTCTGCTTAAGATATTTTTGTCTTCAAAAAGCTCATGCCTGTGTTTATTTTCCTCCTTTTTTTATTGATTTGTTATGTTCCCTAACACTTCCTTCTTATTTTTTTGAATGTGGCTTTTTAAATTGATTGGTTATTTAGCTTCTTCCTAGTCAGACTCTTCAGAAGAAGAATCTAGTAGAAAAGAATTCATAACTTTCCTCTACAAGCTTCTCTCCTTGAATATCTTAGATTT
>ARYC01010020.1:0-10137 GCA_000711775.1 Oxytricha trifallax | reverse complement strand
GAATAAGTTCGATTTCTCTCTGTTCTTATATTATTAGCTGCTCTTCACTATCTTTAGAAGCGTATCTATATAATACTCGTTACCACTTGCCTTTAGTGTTAAGTCTGCCAATTCTACCAATAATTTATTCTTCTGATCGTTTTGAAAAAACATCAGCAATAATTAAATATGAACCTCCATTTTAATCGATTTCATCATTTGTTTAAATGTCAGTTCCTCTTCCCTGTGATTCGTTAAGCAAATAAACGCCATAGTTTTTGCTTGCATTTTTCAATAAATATCTGCCTTCAATCGCAGATTCAATTGCAGTAGCTTAGGAGTGGCTGAAACTTTTGAAATCAAAGTTTGAATTCTAAAAACCTTTTTCAATAGCGCTATAATTTGTTGAAGCAACAATTAAAACTGGTGAAATAGCTACTTAATCCTTTATTATTTCTTTTATTTTTTGTAAGTATTCTCCTTAATTTGAACTTATCAACAAGTCAGGCAACTAAGTTTTCTTATCTCCTTACAGTTTATTGAGTGTAGGGAACACCACAGGTGAGCTATGAAAAGCTAAATTAAGACAATTTTCTTCACTTTGAGAAAGATAGCTTCCTGAAAATCCAATAATACTTTTTGCTTGCTTGTAAAAATTTAGCTAATTTATAATGTTTTCACTGGAGCCATCGAATAAAATCCAGTCGTATTCATCAACAAGAACGATACTCTCTTACCACACACTCATGAATTTAGCTACCTTCATTTATTTCTTGAGTTGGGGTTGAGTGAAATAATAAATACCTGCACTTTTTGCGAAGAAATTAAAGTTTGAATCAAGTTTCATTGCACTAATAACTTTTTGAAATTTATTGAAATCCCTCTGCACTAAGTGTTCATTCTTGCCAACTATGATTACGGATAGCTTGGTTTTAAGAGCTATAAGAATGGCTAACGCAATACAAATTAAGGTCTTGCCATTACCAATACCAAAATGTATTAAATGGTTTGCTTGTAGATTTTTACAAATATAATCAATGCACAAAATTTGAGAACTTTATAATTTAAAGCCAAGATTCTGCTGTAACTTTTCTAAGTCAGCACTCACACTTAATCTTTCATTTTGAGGCTTTTAATTGAAATCTGAAGCTAATTAATGAAAGATATTTGCATTATCAAAGAGTTAAAGTAAATCTATGATTGTTTTATCAGAGAATGCTTCCATATTTCGTGGTAAGTTTAAGATTCTTTGAATTTCAGAACTATCTCCATTAAGACAATTCTCAAAAATATTGTTGTTGAGACTTACATTTTTTTCAATTTAAGCTTCTATAATTTACTGCTAAAGCTTCTAAATTTGAGAAATCTTATCAACCCACTGCACTTCCCTGCTCTACAACCTTTATGCAAGGCCTTTCATAAAGTATACCATAGTGTTTGAATCAATAACTTCTTACTTCTGTAAGAAAGTAGCCCTGGTAATTTAAATATATTCTTTGAGTATGTCAACTGTTTGAGAACAACTAAGAGCACAAATTTTAACAAAGTATTCAGTATATTCAACAGGAATATCTCTGATTAAGTGCAAGCCACCGTCTTGCCTGAGTAAAGTAATGAAAGGCACATTCAAAATAAAGAATGAAGACGGTATAAGCTTCTAAACTTAAGTATCAATTTCAAATACTGACCAAGTTTAACCCATTAATTGTAAAATATAAGGGTGAGTAGAATCTAATTTCTGCACCTAAGCTAGCTGTTTTGTGAATGCTGCTACGTTATTAAAGAATACATAGTTTGCTAAACCTAGAGCCTGTCTTGTATTGGGTGAGCGTATTATAACAAGATTGATTCTTGAATTAATTCATCTTCGACTGTTAATCTTTCACCCATATAATAACCAAGAGGAGCTAAAAAGATACGTGGCTTCGAATCTTAATCTATATTATTATTGCTTTGAATTAAATCCACGAGTAATGAAAACAAGTTGTATTGCATTTATTCCCCATTAGCGTTCTCAAAATTGCTTAGGAATAAAAAAAGTGATTAAGTGTTTCGATTAACTATTTCTTGCAGAGTGCAAGACCTTTCATAATATTAAGATTTTTTGAAATTTTCTGAGAGTTTTATGAGAATTTCATGGCCAATGATCGAGCCATAGTTAATAAAAATTTGAGGTAAGGGTTCTTTATTTTGTTTTTAATCGCTTCCAAAGCTTACGTTCGTAGAGAAGTCACTCTCCTTGAGTTATTCGTAGGTTGCAGTAACTTCAAGAGGCTCTGAAATTAAAGATTTAATTTTAGAGCTGTGCTTCACCTACTTTGGTTTATTGTTATTTACATACTTTCTCACAAACAACTTAAAATCAAAAGTTTTATTATGATCTGCAAAATCCGGTTGCTAGAGCAGCAATTTCATATTATAGTTGTTTTAGTGCAGAAATTCTTTAGCACGATTGATTTTAGCACTATCTTGAGCATTTTAATACTCAGATTTAATACCCTTGATTTTACCAGGATCATCAAAAATTGAATTGGAAATATTATTTTCAAAATCCAAGGGAAGTTTTATTGTTGGGGTGCCTTTCTTGGCACTTGTAAATCATTAATACCTTCTAAATAGAATATAATATTGAGAATTTAAGCTTACCAGGACTCGGATTTAAAAGTTAGTGAAGGTCGATTTCAGAGTTATTCTAAAAATCCAGTGACTGGATTCATCTAATTTATGCTTAATTTTAATGATTAATTCGATTGGATTTTAGTATTAAACAGCTGGATTATTTAAATTTTGACTGGATTATTGATCCTTAACTATATAAAAAATCACTATTTTGCATTTATCTTCCGGATTTATTGAAATCTCAATAGCCAAACCAATTCAAATATGAATATTCACTATAACTCATTAATCAAGTAGCTTAGAGTTGCAAGGAGGTGGGTGGTTGAAGACTTGTGATAATTTTTTTGATATTTCAAGATGGGCCCAAGCCAAAATTGGCTTTTTGAAAAATTGTTGAAATCCGCGGTAACTTTCAAAATTCAAACCCTTACCTATCCATAACTGAATTATGGCCAGTAGAAATGTGAAGACGGGAATAGCTAGAAGTTAATGGCACTCAAAATCGAAAAATCGAGTCGCCAGTTTGGACCCTGAAAAATGGCCTTTGGCTTAAGCCAACACGCTGGATTATAGGGGTCAGGTCAGTATGATAGTATGCCAATCTTAAAAAATCTCAAGAACGGCCCCGACAACCTACTGGATTTATGGTTGTTATGAACTTAAAATTAAAAATCACACTAATACAATCATATAAATCAAATCATTATCAAATTTTGTATAAGCTACGATAAAGTTAACCCTTCTTTTTGCATTCTCTGAATCGCCTCCCTCAAATTAAGTTAAAATCTGTACTTTTAAATTTCCTTATTTATCGATATATTTAAAACTTTTTATCAACTTATAAATTCTATGTGTACATACGTATTGGGGTTTATAGATAGTTGAGTAAATTATTGTAAAATTTATGTCGCTTTTCGAATCTATTCTCACGTCATTGTATAACGCTGAAATTCTCATTTTCATGTTATCCTGATTAAGCTAATTTTTATATTTAATTAGGATAATCATCGTTAGAACAGGCATAGACAAAACCAATATGAATACAAATACTGCAAAGATAGAAGCAAATATGTCGCTTGGTTTATTATTAAAATATACATTTATTTATCATCTTCAAGCTACAAACATTCCAATAAAAAATTAAATTATTTACAGAATACAAGTTAAGAGAGCTATTAATGCCGAATTCAAGATATCCCTCCATCAATATTCTAATGATTACATTGAAAAACAACAGCTTTGACAATAAGAAACATTATTTATATCTTATATATATATTTTAAGTCGTATAGCCTCTTGATTCTAAAAGATTTATAATTTAAAAATTGTTCGTTACTTTGGAAATTAAGGGCCAGTGCATTTTAGTGCTAATATTAAAAGAGAAGTTACTATTAAGCCAATTTATTTAATAAATTATTACTAAATAATAAATAGTTAATTACAATAAATTAAATTACGTATAAGAACAAGCTACCTAAATTTTTCACAGAGTTTTTAGTTTAGTAGCATAATTAAAGTTAAAGTCAAATAAAACAGTTAATAAGATTAAAAAGATATCCAAAAGCTGAAAATTTTCTGGAGTGTCTGAATCAGTGAATTAGAAAATTTCTTAATCGAAATATTCTGAGGGTAATATAAAAGTTATTAAATGTTTTTAATTTTTTAGAGAAATTTAATAATTTTAAGTCAAAGTTTGACAGGTCAATGATTATTGAATAAAAATATATCGCATTTGGAGGAAACTACAGATTGAAAAGTGGAAGATGAACTATAATTTGCACGACGTTAATCATACCCCAAACAATCGAAAGAGAGGCAGCCCTGTAGTAAATTTTTTAAGTTAAATGACTCTTACATAAACAAATTAATTGCTAAAGTTCCATAAAATAGACTGGAGATTAATTATAGATATTAATAAATAAATTAAAAGAATGTTGTCCTCATTATTGGAGTAAGCTTTTAAAGAATTTGAGTCATTTCTATATTAATTATCAACTGTAATTATTACCATCATCATATAATTATCTAGGAATGTTTCTTGATATTGAATAATCTCGCTTAATCAATAGCCCATCTTTTTCACTTACAAATCTCTAATTTAATCTAAAATTGATCTCAAGCTAGTCTTTTTACTAAAACTATTAATTGTTTTCAATAGCTTACATTTGTGGAAATTTTCTTTTTTTGCTTAAAGCTAACCTATATTTTCATTGTGTTACTTTTAAAGTTTTCAATTTTCCAAGAAAACTATAAATCATTTCTTATCCTACCTTCATTATCTCTAATTCTTAATATCAATGTTTCGTTTTAAAAGCCAGTGTAATTTAAAGGAGTCGCTAAATTTTAATTAAAAATTACTGTTACTAATCCATTCATGTCGATAGATCTAATTAATAACTTAAATTTATTATCATATTTTAATAAATTTTAATTATTAGCAGAAATATAAAACTATTTCAATAATTTAGATATTGAGTATATTAGAATTAGGATTAACTTATGAAACTTAAAAAATTATATAACTTGAATTTTTAATTTTATGAATTTTACTTTTAGATTATTAACATTAATAAGTGAAGGAAATTTTCATCAATTGATTTATAAAAAAAAGTAATTTAATAAGCAAAAATTCACAAGGATAATATTAACAAAAAAGATAAATAAGTTTAATATATAAAAGTTCTCTATATTTAAACAAAAAAATTTCAAATATATAATCCTTGATTTTCATTTTTTTAGCATTAAAGTTTTTTAGTTTTTGAATATAAGCTGAAAGAGTTGACGATATTTTCTTGATATCCGAAACCCCTTGAGGTATATTGGGGTAAATAATTTTTTATGATAAAAATTCAAATTTAACAAAGTTTTCCGAGGGGGTAGAAGTTTCATGACTTGTTATTGTTTATTATTTTTTTTATGAAAACACTTTTTCTCTATTTTCAATTAAAAAGTTTAAACAATATGATAAACACTCTTAAGAAAATCTAAATTAAGTATTACTTTATGTAAAACGATTTTGTTTTATGTATAGTTTAAGTTGAATACAGCTAAAAATTGATAAAATAAATCAAAATTTATCAATAAATTTAAATGCAGGAAGGAAATTTTTTAAGCTTATCAGATAGATAATATTTATCATAAATATAAGTTATTTTGTTGAGTTTACTATACTTATTAAAAACGAAAGTCGATTCTGATTGTTAGGAAAAAAAGAATTTTATAAATAAATTTTTAAGAATAACTAAAAATCATATAGGTTAGGAAACTTTCCTAAACTTTTTTTTATGATAACATAGACAAGGAAACTTTGAAGCCCAAATTTTTCCAAACTCATAATATATTTTAATTGGGATTAGTTTAACCATCTATATTTGAAGATACAAATATTTTGAAATTATAAATGGCCGTTTATGGATAAGGATTCAAATCTTTTACTGTAATTTTTATGTTGTAGCTTCCAAAATTAAAAATTGTAGGTTAAATTTGAAAGTTGGGATAAGTTCCAGTTATAAAATCTTATGCTTAGCCAAAATCTTTATAAAAATTATATTGACTTAAAGAGATTTTATGAGTAATTTATTGAAAAGATTAATAATGAGCAAATCTACTAAAACTTAATCTACTTAATCCATGTCTCTATCAAATAATTAAGGGAAATTCAAGAGAGCTTGTTGCGTGTTTTCTAAATATATATCTTAAAGAGGTTGCACGAATACTGGAGGAGAGTAATTAATAGTTTTCAAGTTTAATTTAAAGTCTATATTATTTTATACTGTATCATTTGGGTTTTAAACTTCCACGATTATTCTAAAATTGTATAGAGCATTATAAGCATCAGTCATATTTTCACTCTAAACTAGAATCTAATAACTTACCTATCCCTCCTTTAACATTTATATTCTATTAATAGTGAATGGAAAAATTATTTCAAAAAGTACTTTTTTCTTTTGAAAAATTAATGCTAATAAAATTAGATGTTCATCTTAAATTAGCATTAACTGAATTTATAGTTATATTAAGAAATTATTAATTAAATCTTAACATTACAATTTAATAGATAAAACCCCATAGATCAATTAAGATATGAGAAATGGGGTTAAGAGCAATTAAATTAAGAATTATTTATTATTGGCTTACAATTATAATATTTGGGCTAATTATTAAAACTATTGGCTGGATTAATTGTCCTGATAAAATAATCCAATCAGAGCGATTAAATTTAATTTTAGACTAATTATTTTTGATTTCAGCAAATAAATAATTTTTTATCTAATTGTTCTTTATCCCAATTCTCATGTCTTAATTGATCTATGGGGTTTTATTTAAAACCTCTTATAAAATAGCTTGAATTCTGGGAAATTTTTAGGGGCATATAATTTAGAATCTTTCTTTGCTACAATTATGATATATCAATAAAATATGGCAAATTGCTGTCATCTTGATTTAATATAATAGGAATACATATGGAACTGAGAAAAAATTAATTAAAACCAAAATAATTAATTATATTAAGGGTAGTTAATTTACCAATTTAAACATCTTGGACACATTTGTCTTAATTATCCAGAAATTATAATTTGCAGTATTATTTCCTTGTATCAAGAAAGTTTAATAGACTTTTCTTAAAGGAATAACTTTTAGAATTTAAATATATCCTATAAATTCTTTCTAAGATTGCATACAAAAGAATTTCAATAAAATCTATTCAAAACTAGAAAATATATTACCGCCAAAAAATAGTATGATTAATTATGAATTATCTATCAAATGTGCCCAAGTTCTTTTAAATTTTCCAAAAAATTATTTTGTACTAATTTAATAAATTACTTATTCGATTTTAATTAATTCCTCAATTTCGAATATATTCCAAAAATAATGTGTAAATTACATTATAACCACAATTCTCGTATTATGTAAAGCTATCAAATTAAATGATCTTTTGTCCACTATAAATGTAAAATTTTATTAAAAAATTTAAAATGGTGTATGGTAAAGTCTTTTAGCGTAAGTTTTGCACATCATTTATTGATGGAGTGAGTTAGCTGACATAGCAGTTGAAAATTATTAAAATATCAAAATTTATTGTGGAATAAATTGAACCAATTGTTGCAGTTAACGATACTTTTAGCAATGTGTTGTTAAGTTTTCAATCCTGAGTAAAAATCGTAAATTCTTTAATAAAATATTATATTACAATATTTAATTGATGATAAGTAGAATCAAATTTTACAACATCGGTTTTAAATGGAAAATAGTTTGAAATATTATACATAGCAGAATATATTATTGGTCCGCAGTCATCAATAGACAATTATGTGAAATCCTTAAATCTCAAAATTTATTATGGTGTAGATATGTTATATTAAACAAAGCTTGGAATTCCTATATTTGTTCCATTCAATTAATTTTAGGAGCAAGAAACCTTTAGCGTTAAATTGAACATAGTTAAAATATCAGGACCAAAACTTGTACTTATAACAGTTATTTCGTAAGTTCCCTTATTATCTATATCTGAAGTTTGAATATGAAAAGTTAGGGGAGAGAAAGTTCCCCGGCAAATGGGAAGTTTTCTACCATTTAAATTTTTTAAATATACAATTTCATGTGTACATAACGAAATTATATCTAAAATTATTTTTGTACTTAATAATTGTTTATGGGATATATCATAAATTCTTTACCATTTTAAAAAGAATCTTAAGGGAAAAGTCTTGTCTAATATACTATTTCTAATTAACATATTTATATTTTATAGTAATATATGGATACCCCCCATGTGCCTGGAATTTTTTAGAATTCCAGGCACATGAAAATCGAACCTGGAGTTCCAGGTTTCAAATTGGAACAAAAATTTTGTTTAATAAAATAGAATTATTTTATAAAAAAAAATTCATTTTAATGGTTATACATAATATTATTAAATTATTAATTTAAAAAGCAAAAATATAAATTTCTTCTACCATATATATTCAAATTCATATTAATTTGTAACATAATTATAATTATACAACGATTACTATTGTAGGAATACATTCGATATTAAGAAAACATAATTCATTGAATTAATATTAAATCTAAATAGTGGTAGTTAAAATAAACGGTAATCATGACATATAATAGGAAAATCCTTTTTGTCAAAGGCACTGCAATGTATATGCCTTGAGAAATCTATAAGTTATATAATGATATATTGACGATAGGGTGTAAAATTCTTAAATTATATACAATGATTTAACAAAAAATAAATCCTTTAAGGTTCCATCTTATGATGGAGATAGATAAATGCCATGTAATAGTTTTAAATAATTATATTATTTTTAAAAAAATAAGCTAAAATTTTTCATCTTCACTCTTTTTATATGAAAAGTTGTTATTTTAGTTTCATTTTAGCATAAGGAGTAAGAGTATAAGGTTAAGTTATTAAATTTTTTTAAACTTTTTTATAAATAATGAAAGCCTTCTTAAAATCTGATTCGAATTATTAATACATGAGCCTATTGGATATAGCCTGATTGTATTTCATAAGTATAGAATCAGACTATAAACTTATCAGATTTTAATTCTTAATAATAAAGTAAATTTAATTTATTTATAATAAAGAAGACTTAATGATAATTGATTCTAATTTTGCTTTATATTTACATTAATCTATAGTTTTAAAATGATTATGGTCTGAGCGAGAAGTCGGGCAAAAGAATTTCGGTCCAGGAGTCAGGCAGTTTCTTTATAATACCAATGTTTATATATGTAAGTCTTCTTATATACCCCAAAAAATAATGAAAATTGCATTCTTTGTCAATAAGGATTATAGGGACCATTTTTGACCTATAGTTTTCATGTTCATTGACCCAGCTTCTTAATATAAATCAAAATTCCTTATTAATTGGCATGATTATATTTAAACAAATGCATGAATTTATTTATTATGCCTGATAATTAATAAAACCGAATTTGGAAAATTTAAATTAGTATTTACATTAAATAAGTGATAATTTTACTGACTCCGAGGAGATTCATTTTTATACATAATTATTTAATTTTAAAACTTATAATATTTAATCTTATTTCTCATTGTAATATGACTTTTGGATTATTTATTACAGAGAGCAATTAAAGTAAAATTTTTATAATTTTATTTTGATATACAAAATACAATAGTCATATTTTTTATTTATAATATATTCTAACATAAATTAAATATTAACAGAAATTCCAGAATTAGTTCTGGAATTCCAGATTCATTATGGAATTTGGATTCCAGAATGAATCTGGAACAGTTTTCATGTGCTTGGAATTTGAAAGAATTCCAGGCACATGGGGGGTATCCTAATCTATTTTTAAAAAAATCATTTTACCATATATCTTAATATATTTAAAAAGGAAAAATTAATGATTAATGAGATAAAATTTTTTAATATTTCTTACAAATATAGTCTTATATACTAAAAAATCATGTAAATCTCATTATGAAAGTTTATAATTTGTAGTTAAAAAGAATATCTAATGAAAAAGAAATTTAAATAAAAAGATTAAAATTTA
>ARYC01010019.1:0-17904 GCA_000711775.1 Oxytricha trifallax | reverse complement strand
TAAAAAATAATTCATGCTTAATTTTAAAACTTAGGTATTTATTTGAAAAATTGTAAGAGCATAGTAAAAAAGCTCGAACAAAAAAATCGTAATTAAGTGAAACTAAATCTTTAGCTTAGTTTACAATTAATTTATCCATCTTTTGGCTTTTAATGAAGAGATAAAATTTCTAGACAGGTGGCATTATGATGCGGTCCCACAAATAAATGCTTATTTGAAGCAACCTAAACTTGCTAAGAATGCAATAACTACTGTGATATGTGGCATTATCGACCAAAGAAAAGATTTTTTTTATATCCAATTCTCATCATTTCTGTCAAGAATATCTTCCAAATCAAAAAAAAGTTGTAAATGGTTTTACCATTTTTAAATCCTTTAGTTATTTGAAAATAGACCTAACCTTTATTCGAGATTACAGGAATTAGATAAACTTGATACAGCCTTGAGAAAGATCGGGATATAATTTTGTTCCTTTTTAATTCCAGCTTTACTTCAAGTCGTTGTATATATAAATATTGATTTCAGTAATTGTAAAGTTCTTTAGGTAAATTAAATAAATGCATGATAAAATCACAATTCTTAAAATACCAACAAGTATAAATATAGATAATCAGAGAACTAAGACCTTATAATTCTCTAAATTATCATACTTTTATACTCCTCGTTTTTTCCCAAATTGGATATGTAATCTATCGTCATTTTCAATCCAATAAACTCTCATCAAAGTCGTTTCCTTTCTTTTTAACGTAGGTCAATCTAAATAGCTTCTTAATTGGTTAATAGTACTGATGATACTCTAGTTTTCTTATCCTTTGGTCTAACCATAACATATTTGTTATAATTTCTATCTATTTGTGACTTTCTATATCAAACAGTCTATTCTCCCTCAATGTTTTAGAGAATCTAGTAGGGTCCCCTGCTTAATTTATTAAATTGCAAACTTTCATATGATTTTAATCTACAAGGACCATGTGGACACTACAGTAATAGCTCATGCAATAGTTGATAATCGTTTTTCCCTGACTTACTGCCATTATAGATTCCATAATGTTTTTTGTTAAAAATATTTTTCTTTTTTCTAAAGTTCCGCTTTTTTCTCTAATTAATCGCTTGTTCTATTTTTTAAGAAACTAATCGATGCTCAGATTTATTTTCTTTAGGTTCTTCTGAACTAGGTCCCTTATTATCTCGCTAGTGTTAGTTTCTTTTTGTTAAGTTACATTTCTTAAAAAATTTTTTGAAATGTCTCTTGGTGTTTTAAATGCAATTCTCTTCAGTTGCAGCTCCATTTTCTCAATTTCCTCGATTTTCATGAATCCTGTTGCCATTAAAGGTGTATACTTGTAGATTATTATTGATCTTATTTGTGCCATCATTATTGTGTCAATAACCGTTTTATTACTTGAGTAAGTTAATCTCTAATAGAATTCTGTCTTTTTTTAATCTCAATCCAAGTATTTTTCAGCAATTTTTGTGAGTTTAAGCAAATGTTTAATCCCAAGTATTTCATCTCTTGCACTTTCTAATGCCTTCTATTTAAAATTCTTTTTCAAAAGCTCTGGAATCGCTTAGGAAGACGTCTTTTTTGTGTTAAGTTTAAGATTGTGAGATTTTTCAATCTCCTTAAAGCAGTCAATGACCCTTTTGAATTATTGTGGGTCTTTGAAATTCACTAAGATATCATCTGCAAATGCTATTAACTTTCCTTGCTTGATTAATGATTTCAACTCTTGTTATGAGTACAAAGCGTCCTGTAAGTAAATGTTAAATAGCATAGGTGATAATCTACTTCCTTGCGCAACTCCTTGTAGAGTTATTATCTCCTAACCTTAAAATGTTATTTTGTTTCCTTCGTATAGCATTTCAATAATTTAGGTAAGCTCCTAGTCTCTCTGACTGACCACTCTATCCCTTAGAATTTGTTGTAACTTGTCCTTCCAGACAGAGTCATACGCTTTTTAAAGATCTATCAAGAGGTACGCCTCTCTTTGTTTGCTCTTCCTCCTTGATTATTTTATATGATCTAGCATTCTTATCAGATTAATGTGTGTACTTTTGTTTTCTTTGAACCCATTCTGATATCTTCCAGTTTTCAGTATGTCACTTTTTTCATCGTTGATTTTGTTTATTATAACCTTTAACAATTTTGAGGTGCGAGTTGATTACTATTGGTCTTGTATTGTTTACCTCCGGGTATTAGTTATTTTAATTTTGATCTTTGCTTAAAAGTATTAGTCTGCCTTTTTTTATATAATCGGGTATCTTCTTTGTATTTGGCCATTCCGCTATTTTAAGACTCACTGTCCTGCACATCTTCTCTAATTTGAACATCATTTTACCATCAAATCCATTCGGACCTATCGCTTTATTGAAGTTACACGCCTTGATGCTTTTCAATACTTCTGCTTCGCTGCAAAATCTGTTACTCTCCTACTCTTCTTTCATTATTATATCATTTTACGTGTTGGCTCTATTTTTGGGGTCCCTGTTATCTTTGAATAACTGGGTGTAGTAACTTACTATTTCCCTTTGTGTTTCTTCGTCTTATTCTACTTTTTCATCTTTAATTGTAATCCCCTTTATTGGCCAAGATTATTTTTAACTCTTTGTGAGCCTCTTAACCATGTAGAAAAAACCTTTTAAATCATTCCTATCTAAGCACTGTTCTAAATCGTTTATTGCTTCCTTCCACTTTGCTTTGGTGTCATTGGAGTTCTTTCCATTACTCTTTATCACCCATTCAGGTGGTCTTTGGTACCAATTCTTCCCTTTATTCTGTCTCTCAATATTTTCCATAAAGCACTTTTTATTTGGCTCGTCCAAGTCTTTTAGAGTTAGTTCTCTTCCTTCTTCTATAAACGTTTCCAACATTATTTTCTAATGTCAGTAATTCTAATTAGCCTAAAATCATCATCTTATATTTGATTTTAAGTTTTTCCTCTATCGGTTTATGATCGGTTTGTTGTAATTAGATGGTCTCCCAACTAATTGTTTCCACGCTTGTGAAAATTTAGTCTAACAGGTTCCCTCTTGAGTGAGTTACCACTCATTCGGGAATAGACTCTTTCAGATCTTCCTTATTTAGTCTCTTCCCTAGCTCTTTGATATGGAAATTGAAATCTTCCATCACTATTATTCTCTACTTCTTGCATTTTTATTTGAGAGATCTTATCATGAATATTAGTCTGTTCTAAAGTTCTTTAAAGTCCTCGTTTATATAGGGGGTATATACGTTGTGATTACGTGAAGAGGGAATCCTTCCACGTTTAAAATCGTCCAAGTCACGAAGTATCTTAGCGTTTTTACTGTCTTCATTTCATATCTTCTGTTATTTAGTACTAGCACTCCTCGATTCCTTGCCAGCTGAGTCTGAGCAATATTCTTGTTGTTAATTCCTTCCTATTAGTCTTTGAAGTCTAGTTTCCACTAATCCTATTAAATCTGGTCTCTTGCCCTTTCTTTCATTATCTGGTTCTGCTTCAGTTTGGAGTTTAATCCTCTGACTTTCTGAAGGCAAATCTTGAATTCAATCGTCCTCGTATTTAGTTTTCTTTTATCACTAATGATCTGCTATCTCCTTTTTTATCTTTGTTTTTCAGCGAATCTTTCATTTCTTCTCACCCATCCTTCAGCTTCTCTTACTGGTTGGTAGAATTCGAGCTGTCGGCTATTGTCAATCTTGACCGAAATTTTTTTTATGTTTTTAAAGCTGTCTTGATTTAACTAAACATTCTTGTTTTGAAATGTTGAATTTTATGAGTTCGAGTTTGTATATTCAAAGAATTTTTCCAATGTTTGCTGGGAATTTTTCTTCTCCTCTTTTCCTTGCTCGTTCGTGTATACTGGTAGTCTTCTTCTCCCATTGGTTGCCTACATGTCTGGCTCAATTTTGCCCGCATTTAATTTTGATTTATTTTTTTTTATATTGATTTTATATAAGTTTAATATCTTTTTAGACTAGCTCGATTGTGTAATGTATTCTTAAGCAGCTAAATGCCGAGCCAAAATACATTTCTTGCTGTTTGTTCTATCGTTAACTTTATAGATTTTTTTATAGCTCATTTTTAATTACTTTTAATTATTTTTAATAATGTATGATTTAACCCAAGTCCCCAATGAAGCATAATGTTAATTTATTTTAACGATTGCAATTGTGATTCTTCTTATAAATTTTTAAAAAAAATAATATTAACGAACTAGTTATTAAGAACAGTATATCTTGATTGTTATAAGTTCTTTAATTACTTTGTTTAGATTAATAATTTAGAGAATTTCTAGTTTAGTACGTTATATCTTACCTAAAAATATCAGTAAGTTTTTCGAGCAAATATAAATGTTATAAATTTTATTTATAAAAGAATGTTAAAAATAGAAAAGAAGAAAAATAAATCATAGTTTTTTAATTATTATTCATTAGTTACAATATTTACTTAAATTTCTCTAAACATAATCATGGATGAAACCGCTACAGCACCGAGACCAATTTTAAACCGACTCTACGCATCAAAGTTTTCTCATACCTCACTAATACACAGTAAAACTACTCTTAGAATACTCAAATGTCACTAAGAATGCTGCTGATATACTTCTACTATGATAACATGAAGCCTCAAAATTTGCACGAAAAGCCAAAGCAATCACTCAAATTCCTCTGCTTTTTTTGGGAAATCTAATGGGGAATACTAAATAAGCTAGAGTGGTTTCCTCTTTCACACTATTAGAACTATAAAAAGTTGAAGAGAAATGCTTTGATAATTGCAAAACAGTAAGATTACGACGACCTCAACACTAAAGATATACTCGATAATGAAATTATTCTTAAGAAAATAAAATTCGGTCTTTGTTATAAGAACTTGAAATATTTCATAAAAAACTAAAAGATTTCAGAGATCAAGCTATCACATATTGGTATTGTTCCTGTTTAAAAATGACATTATACTTATACAATAATTCTTGCATTTATTTTTCTTCCTCTCTATTTTTCACATACTATTATCTTAGATTTACAATATTTCTTTTCATTTTTTACTTTGATTTTTTAAACTTTTAGAGTTTAATTTTGTTCTCCAATATTATCAGCTTAATAGAATTAAAACTGTCAATCAATTTTATAATTTGCTGTTCCTTAATTACTTGAATCATCAACATCTATAATCTAATTCTTCAATTGATGTTTTAAATAAGTATAAAATTCTTATTAATTACACGCATTTAATTCCTTTAGCTCACACTTTTTTTATACACATCAAGAATATGTTATTTTATTGTTAATTACTCCTTTATAAGTATTCACGATTTTTTTTTATCCCGTAGTGTCTCATCTGTATTCCCCTTAATTTCCAGATAATCTTAACTTTAATTATAAATATATATAAATCATATGTGTAGCTTTATATAAGAATAAATAATTAATTTTCCATGTTTAGATCTTATGATTTAGATTCATAAGATTAATTATCACCAGATTCTTTTTTATCATTTATAAAAAGCAATGCTAGATAGATTTCTAGCCACAAGGGAAGGAGAGGAAAGGAAAAAAAAACTTTTAATTTTCTATTTTTTAAATATTAAAACATAAATATTTATTTAAATTTAAAGATCAATAATGATCAATGTATTTATTATCAAGCTTCAACCTTAAAAAATTTGAAGCTTGCTTCAAGGTTTTATAAGGTTGAAGCTTGAAAATAATTTTAAAATGATTAAATTAAATTTATAAATAATCTTTAATTCCAAATGTAATTTAAATAAATCTAATTTTATCTAGAATAAAGTTCTATAATGACACTTTAAATATTTTATGTCCATTTATTTTTATTAAGGAATCAATATAAAGTACCCTAAAAAATCATATAGTTTTTTATAGATACTCAAGGAACTTTAAACCATATAAGGAAATAATATAAATATACTTAAAATTCAACTTAATTAGCAATTAATGTCCTTTAATCAATTTTATATATAACATAATTAATGTTCAAGCTTCAACGATTTCAAAGATTAAAGCATGAGCAATTGTATGAAACAAATTTTATGTAACATTAACTTTAAGTACTGTTGATAATTTATATAATATATGTTTTAAAAGTGTGTCTGACTCGTATAATTATAATTGTTAATAAAGCTTGCATCTTAAATTTTTTAAATATCTTCTTATTTGTACAATTACTGCTTCTTTTAATTTTCTATTTTTTTCTAATGTTAAACTTGCTAATAACTAAGCTAAAATACTATAAAAATATCACTTGTAACAAAGTTATTATTCCGCACTTTTATTTTTATATATAAGTTATCAATTAAACTATCTTAATTATAAAACTATTAAAATATATATTTTAATTGTGGTGATAATTTTGAAAATATAGTATACTTTATGGATAAGCGTCTTCAAGAAATCAATATTCACTGAATGAGAAGAAAATTGGAAGTAAAAAGAATCTCTACGATTTTTTGTTGTAAAAATGTGGGGCATATTTGTCAAAAGTAAATTGCACAAATGTTTACTTCTTTAAAAGTAACAAAATTGGAAAAAGAAGAAAAACTTAATAAAAAACAGAATTTTAGTATTTGAAATGATCTAATGTTTTGTTGAAACAGTGACTTAAATAGAGGTTTTAACTCTGATGATTTTCTAGAGTATGCCTAAATTAAACTATCACTTTTAATTACCTGCCAGATTAATGAGACTGGCTATTCAAATTGGATAAAAATGGATAGTCGGCATTTAATTTTTTGTATTAAAAGGCATAAATGCTATGGTTTAAGAATCTAATATCAAGAAAAGGTAGAGACTTGATCAATCAAACATTTTTATTGTTCGTATCAAACCATAATTCTTTCCAGCACTAAATAATATATAGGGTACAATGGTAAACCTATTCAATTTTTATTTTGTTAAAGTATAAAAGATAGATCTGTCTATCTATCGAAGTAGTCGGCTAAAAGAAGATAGTGCCTTAAATAAAAGATAAAATGAAAGATAGTGATTCCTAGCGAATTCAGCCAAAACAAAAATATTTGTAAAATAAAGAAAGAATTCACCGTTAATTCAGGAATAAGAGATCAAAATGATTATTAGGTCAACTATAAAAAACTAGTACTTAAACTTTAAAATAACGGGATCTTGGATGACTAAGGGAGTCCAGAATTAATGGGACCTATTTAATAGGATAATGAATTTGAATATAAAGCTTTTAATTTTATGCGTGAAGCTTTTTAATAAATTTAACACTAAAAAATATCAAACAATATTTCTCGTCTAAACAAAATAATTATTTTAATAACTAAGATTAATAAAACCCCAAGATAATTAGTTATAAGATGATTGTTAAATTGTTGATAAATAAAGAATTAATAATAATTAGTAAGAAAGACTTTAATAATTTATTCATTTATAAAAAAATTGTGGTTTAAAGGGTTCGAACCTAAGATTGTATATTATGAATCAGTCCCTATTACAAACTTAACTTTTATACTTAAATAACTGTTTGACTAACTTTTATTACTTTAAATATGTTTAAACTAAATTAAAGAGATAATTAACTATTTCTTAATAGTACTAGAAGAATTTCTAAATAACACTGAGAAAATCACAAAATCTAAAGCAGAAATATATAAGTGAATTCCTTAATATTATAGGGGATTTTCTGGAAATATTTGAGATAATTACGTGTTAGACAAGAAGAAAACAGAATTCAAAATTGAAGAAATTAAGTGTTTTAAGGTAAAAGAAATTAAATAGAAATACTTAAAACAAAGATAAATAAGGAGAAAGATGCAAGCTGGCAAAACACAATACTGATAAATTATTTAATTATTTGATTTTAAGTTTTTAATTAATAATGATTAATTTATTTAGAATAATCATATACATCTCTTTATTTCTGTATTTTTATATTAACCCCTTATTTTTGAAAAAATTTTACTCTTGGGGTTTTATATGAACAAATTTTTTTGTAGTATCCTTAAATTTTAATTTTAAAAACTATAAAATCATAGTGAGATGTTTAAATTGACAATGAGAGTTTAATATTACTTGCTTTTATAAAAGGTATCCTGGTAAAGTAATTCGATTTTATATTTATTATTCTCAATATGTGAAATAACATTCTTATTAATTGTGTGAAGGACAGTGGTGTAAGCGCTTACTATCAATTCCACGACGCTGACATCCTCAACATGCTGATGGAGTGAAAGTGCCAGGGACATTGCCCCCAAGAACAAACCAGTACTACTCTTACTGCGCAGACAATTACTGGTGCTGAAGAGCCACGTACTCTCACTCTTAGGTGGAGACTGAAAGAAGCTGATGTTGGATCCGTACTCAAGAGATGCTTCGTTCAATTCATCATGGAGCCAATTGTCAGACTATGCAGAAACATCATGGACAACAAAAACAAAATAATTCAGACCCACCGTTGAACTGTTAGCGCAGCAGACTCCTAACAAAAAAACTCAGTCTGATTACAGTTCCCCGGTATGAGAAGGCACCCTAAATGTGACTAACTAACTAATGTATTTTTCACATATAAATAAATCACACAATTAATAAGAATGATTAATATATAGTAGAGATCTCTATTAAATTTGCATCTCTATTTTATTAATTCCCGCCTTTTAGCATTTTACTACTACTATGTGAAATAACATTTTTATATAAATGATTCTGTATCTTATAACACACCAAAACTCTACTGATAACTATAACTTGTTAATTAGCTTACTTGAAATATAAGCTTTTATTAATATAGTTTAGTTTAGTAGAATTTTAGATTTAGTTTTCACATAATCTTATAATTCTAAAATTCCAGAAATTAGTCCTAATATAGTAGCTAATTATAAAATTTAATAGTTTTAAGATATTTATTTATAGTAGCTTAACTCCATTCATAAATTTTATGATACAAATTTTGGGGGTTACTAAATTTAGTGAATTAAAGAACTGTAAAAAGAGATTTTTTATTTAAATAAATGAGCAAGTTATCAGTAAAATCTAAACCGAAAACTTAGAAGAATAACAGATTATAGTTGATAAATCAGAGACCTCTAATTATTGCAGAATTTTTCTTATGAATCTCAACTTGAAAATTAAATTTAGAAGAAACAAAAAAATAGAATTCTTGACTAATTGAAGAAGTAAAACATATTAGGGAAAAAAACTAATAAAAATATTAAAATAGAGTTGTAAAAGAAGTTTGGAGTATCTCCTTGTTGACCATCATTAATTTTGACTCGTCAGTACTCTGAATTATTGAAAAGAAAAAAAAACTATTGCAAGCACAATTTTCTAGCAAAAAAATGAAATTTCATCTAAAACAAAAACATCTTAATGTCGAAAAATTTGAAGTAAGTATTAAAGGTCATTTTAAAAATATCACAATCAAATATTCATTGTCATCTGAATAATTAAAAAAAAGTAAATAACAAGCTGAACTATTATTTGAGTCCCTATGTTTGAATTAAAAACTGACTGAAGTAGAAGATTCTCAAACCCAATCAGATGACGTTCATAATTTGGATAGGGTTGAATAGTTAATAGCAAAAATTATAAGCAAATGATATTAAATAGTATGTTAGATATGTACGATTAATAGATAGTTAAAATTCCTGAGTTCTATGAAACTAAAATACACGAGAAACATAATCAAAATATTTCATTAACCTCTGAGAGTTGAAGAACTAGAAAATAATCTAAAAGATATCGAGGTCAATTAAATCTCAATAAGTTAGGGAAGCAGCGAAGAAATCTAAAAAACTTTAAAAATTTTAGGTAATTACATTAAAAAGGCAGAACCTTTAATCTGTATGGCATCTCTCGCTACTCACGTAAAAGAAGTATATTATTAAAATTTATCGATTATTAAAAAAGTCAATGAAGCTGCAGATAATATACTAAAACTTAAAGAGAGTCAATACAAATCTGAAAAATAAATTGCAGCAACTCAAAAGGACCAAAATCAATAGATAATCAAATCATATCAAATCTTTAAACTATAGTTTATTAAGTTAACAAGAGGATTAGAGATTTCTAGACTTCTGAGAAGAAATAAATTTATAAATTCTAATAAATAAATGCTTGAGTTACCTTTTTTAGAATAACAATTTAAAAATTAAAAATGAGAAAACTAATCAATAGCAAACTCTCATTTTTATTTAAGAATAGAATATAGGTAATAGTCAAACAAACACAATCCCATGAATGAGACTGATTTGGACAGAGAATTTTTTGCAAATAGTATAAAGATACAATCAAAGAAAATATTAAGTAAAGATTCTATATTATTGAAGGGAAGTAATTTCTAAATGAAAATGACAAAGAAAATTTAATCATTTCAAGAGTAATTAATTTTGTGATCAATGAATTAGCTTACCTACTTTATTACTTTTATATTATAATTTACTTTTATAATTATGATAAATAAATATAAATATAGAAGATGATAAGAAGATATATATATATATAAGATTAATAAGACTACTTGCAGAATGAAATGGATATGGAATTCATGAAAGTCATGTAAGTTACACTTTCCTTTAATTATTATTGTATATTCTATTTTTAATATTTATTTTTTTTATTATTATTTAAATTTCAATTATTTTCTTCGCCTGATAACCTTTTTAATAATTGTCAGGCCACCAATTTTTTTTATTGTTTTTAGCATCAATTATTTATAATATATTCTTTAACATTTAAAATATTTGCTTTTCTTATTAGTGTATTTTCTAATTTTAATTTCCTTTTTTCTAATTTTAATTTCCTTTTTGTTTATGTTAATTCCTTTTGTTTATTGTTATAATCCTTACGTCCTTCTTAGAGTGTCTTTTTGAATATCTGTAATGATATTGATGGACTATTTATATTCAATAGGGATATTTAGAACAATGTCCTAAATCCTTTTCAATAACTCTTAATTACTTTTGGAACATAAAATCTAAAATTACCTCGCCTGACAATTATTTAAAAGGTTGTCAGGCTGACAATTATTTTAAAGGTTGTCATGCTGATCAGTATTATAAAGATTAACCGAATTCTTAACTACAGCATGCTGACATATTTCTTAGAATTCAAAAATCCTGATTAAAACTATTTTTAGTTTTAAAAAAAGTTCAACTAGCTTCAAAATAAGCTATTACAATGTTTAATAATCAGTACAAGAATGACTTTATTTAACTTGACTTTTATGAAATAATTCAAATAGCTTTGTCATCTTTCCATTCTCCCTCATAAATATCTCCGTCAGCATGCCAGAATTCTTTTTAGTGTCCTCTTGAGCTTTGTCTACAAAGTCTCCTTTAAAGTTTACAGCTACTCTAACCAGGTAGGATCTCTAAAAAATAAAAGTTCAGGTATGTATTTTGTTACTTATTTTTTATATGAGTGTAACTGTTCCTCCATCGACTCCATTTAAAGTATCCTAATAATCTTAATTATATTCTTATTATCTTATATTTTTCTTTTTATTTATCATAAATCACTGACTATGCAACCAGCTTTGGGTTTTGAGGTTTAAATAATTTGATGCGAAGATGATGGTGATGATAAATATGATGGAGTTAAATGTTGGTTAAAGGATTTTTAAAATCGTAGGATCTCACCAAGAATTTTCATATATTCCAAATTAAGGAGGTTTTTTCTAACAAGAAGGAAAACCGTAACTACAATATCACTATAAAGCTAATAAACCAGGAAAAACACTTATCTATTTATCTGTATTGAAAATCTATAGAAATATAGACAATAAAATTTTTCCTTTTTATTTGAATTAATCTCATAATCAATATACAAATTTTATATTTGAAAAAGGAAATTTAAAAAAATTAAATAAATAGAATTAAACTTATCGATATTTAAATAAAATTTATATATTTTGGAGATATTTTTCAATAACACCTTAAGAGTTTTATGAATGATATTATTTTATTTTTTTCAAAGCTTTTTGAAAATCATTATTAATACCATTTTTGGATTAATAATTTGATATTTTAAATTATTTCACAATAACCATACACTATTTAATGATGGAAGAGTACATTTAATTTGAAAACATTAGATTTGTGTAAGTTATTTATATTCATGGTAGATAAATAACAAAGAAACTTAAAATTCAAATCTAAAATGATCGCAACCTAGGCTATGGGAATTTTTTCTGAATCATTCAAAAACGATAAAAATATTTAGATTATTTTATCGTCTCTATTATAAACTGTAATAAAGATTTTCTTCCTTAAGTCATCAGTTTGTGATAATATTGTGAATCGCTTAAGAAAGGGAATTTAAATGTCTAGTGTGTCAAAATTAATTATAAAGAAACATAAATAAATACTAATTAATATTTTATGTCACATTTATTTTTACTTTAAATAGAGGCCACTAACTACTAAAGATAACATTTTGATTTTAAATTAAACATTCCTAACATATTGCTTTTTACTTATATCTGAGTAATGTGTAATTTTTGAATATTTAACTCCAGAATTATGTAGATTTACTTCTCAAAATTCTCATGACTACTAAATGAGAATTTTCTAAAATAAGTGTTTTAAATTTATTTCTTTCTTCTCCACAACTTGCAGTTTATGTAAAATTTCTCGTCCTTGTCACAAGCTTTAAATATATGATAAAATAATAATATAAGAGAATAGCAAAATAATTTTTATCAAAAACATATAATATCTCTTTCTAAATTCTTAATTAGATCTGTTTAATGAAAGACAGGCTTTTGAGACATTATCAACAACAAAATATAAAATGTAATTAAAAGATTTTTTTTTCCCTCACTTTTAATGTACTTCTCTGATAAAATATATTGTAAGATATGATATAATTATCAAATTTGCAGCATAAGTAAATAATTAAAACGCAAAATAAACCAAAGTAACATACATATTAATCTCAAACTTATTATTAATCATTAATAAATTAGAGTAAGAGATGAATTTTAAGAATGATTTTAGATATTTTTCCTTCTTTACAATACTCCTACTAAAAATCTAGAAAATAATTAGAAACTTATAATTTAAATTCTTGAGCTTTCTACAAATCAATAATTTTTGTTTTATTATTTTCGATTGTAACTTTCCCACCTTTTCTATTTAGTTTTATATTTAGAGGATATGTATTCTTAAAGTCATTTTCATTTATTTAACATTTGGTTCTAGACCTTTTCAAGTATTGTCAAAATATTATAGCAAAATTTTTTTAAAAAATAAATGGCTAATTCTCCTCAAATCTCGTAAAAGTTAGATACTGAGACTTTTGAATCAGATTTTGACTTAAAAGAGTAAGACCTGTGTGTCATTTCCAGGGTTCAAGTCCCTTTGAAGATATTGAGAAATGTTTATTACTACTTGAATTTCAAATCACTTACTCATACATTTATTAAATAAAATTATTATATTAATAAAATATTTGAAATATAAAGTAAAAATAATTCCTTTAAAAATATTCAGCATTTTTTGAAGCTTCAATAATATACTTATTATATAATATTGTTTAAGAACCTTTTTTTTAAAAATTTTATTATAAATAAATATAAATTTAATATTTTTTGCACCATTATATACTTTAATAATTGCGGAAATTTATAAATTTGCTTCAATAAGTCAATAATAACAATATTATTATTTGCTAAATGGTTAATATATTATATTATCTAAAGGAACTTTTATTTTATTTATTTCTCATTTTTTATGTCATCATATTTAATATAGCCTTAATATTTCAATAACTTGTATAATACCCGTGAAAATTTCACTGACCCAACTGTAAAGGTTTTTTATAAAAAGTAAGAAAAAACATAAAATGGGGGATAAGTTTCCTGCACTTTTTTATTTTAAAGTAAAAATTATTAAATTGACATAACATAAAAAATTTAATATTTTTATGATGCTTTTAATATTAACATTATATTGTTCATTATTGAAATTGCTCAATTAAATATAGTTTAATAATATTTAGGCATAGAATAAACAAGATATATTGAATCTAAATTTCAATAACAATTGGATACAATATATGGAATCTATGAGAAGCTAGAGAAAAATGCAATGGTCAAGAGACTGAAATCCACATAATTATTGGAATGTAAATCTTGAGGTGATGGTGTTATAATCCATTCTAATAGAGATATTGAGTAATTTTTTAATGAGTAAGTATAATATAAAAATGATATTAAACCTGAAGTTTGTTGATAGTTGTTATCAAGATTATTAAATTAAAAAAAATATTTTTAAGTGCAGAAAACTTCCTTAATTTTTAATTTATCATAAACGGAGTCCAGGAAACTTCCCCCAAAAATTATATCTTAAAAAATCAAAATAATTTTTAGAATGGCGGCCATTTCTTTTTTTCTTGAAGTTTACATTGTGTCATCAACTTCAATGTATAATAGTTTTTAATGCATTTTAATTATTATAAATTTTTTATTTACATTTGTATTTATAAAAACTATTGTATCTTACAATTTTTTCTCTTGATACAAATTAATATAAATAAAATAAATTTAAATGGAAATATTGATTATTTCAAAATTGAAAATGATATTGTGTATGATAAAATTTTTTAATTGATTCTTTTTTAATTTTTTTTAATATTAAAAAATAATTTAAATTTGGAAATGAGTTCAAAATATTTCTGATAAAAAATAAATTATGTCCTTTTGTTTTACATTAACAAGCACTCCATTAAAGGATGAATATTATGAATACCTTAATTAATAAAAAATTTATTAGAATTTTAAATTAAAATATTTTAACCTTTATGATTGTTTAAACCTATTAAATCTTTTTTATTAATCATACAAAAGGTATGAATAAATCGAATTATACCATTAATTGTAACCTTGAAAACTTTTTCAAGTTTTTTGTTAAAATTACAAAAATAATTATTAAAATAAACAAAATCTAATATATATCTTTAAATTTATTTTTAAAATTACAATCATATAATTGAAGTTTATAACATTTAATTAATATAAAGTAATGGTTATTCGGAATTTAAACTAAAAAATATTTATAAAAATACTAAAGATAGTAGAATTATTCAACACAATTGAAAAACAATTATATATTTATATTTTTTTATTTATTAAAACTAAATTCAATCTAATATAAAAAAGGGAATAAATACTCATTGTTATTTGTAAAATATTGCTATTTGTTTTGCAATTTAAAATTATTTTATATTAACTTCTCAAATTTTTTCTGATTTTAAAGAACCCTATAAAAAGGATTTTAATTAATTCGTAGGTATCTATAAATTTGATGTTTTAAATGTAATATCTTTAACATATAATTTATTGAAGTACAACAATTTTATTTATTAAACTGCTAATCTAAAATAAAAATTTTCAAGCATAAGTAAATCTTAACTATTTATTATCTGTTATATAAATACTAAGTTTATAAAACTGTAAACTTATTTAGAAAAAATTAAAATATAGGTGTCAAACTATCAGAGTGGATTTTGATTTCGACCTAAAATAATTTAAGATATTTTCCGAGATTTTATTAATATTTTTGCTTTACTTCTTCGATTTTTTATTCTTCTTTTCCGTCAAACATTCTTGAATAAAGAGTTTTTTTTTAAATTCTAAATATTGGTTATTTGTTTTTGACTTATAACTTAAAATTTTGTTAAGTTGATTTATAATTTCTTATAAATTTTTTATTCTAAAAACTTATAATAGATCACTATTAAATATTACTTCTTAAATTCTTACAAATGTTAGTTATGATAAATAATTTACTTTATTGAGGGCAAATTAATTAAAATGATTGACAAAGTATGTGTTAATTCTTAGTATATTTTATATTAGACACAATTTCTATCTAATTTAGAAGTTTGCTACAATTTAAATCAATTTAAAATTAAAAGAAAACATATTAAGATTCTGTAAAAATAAATTAATATTTAAGGTAAACTATATTTAAAGCTCTGTTGACATAATAAAACTAAGAATAGATAGATAATCACTAAAAAGTAAATTAAAATGCATAATACTCCTTTAAGATATATAAACTGTAATGTAATTCATTACTCAGTTTAGATATCATTACCTTTTTCCTTTTCTGCTGCTTCCTCCTCCTCATTCAACCTTTTGGGTCACTCATCCTTGTTCACTTTACTTGTTCCCTCTTCTTCATTGCCTCCTATTATTCCACAATCCTCTCTTCTGAGACTTTGTTTGGGTTCTAGCTAACATCATGCTATGGATAAGATTTGACTTTTCTTATCCTCTTATTCTATGCTCACTTCCTCCTTTTCCTTTTATCTGCTGAGAGCAATGGAAGTTTTTCTACTCTATCTAATACTTCCTCGGCATCGCTAAAGCACTAATCTTGGTGATCTTGTTGGTCAACCAGTTCCATTTTTTTGCCATTCTCAAGAACCCATGTATTAAAATGTGACTTCATGTAGGTTGTTTATTTTTTAAAAAAAGTATCTTTCTCCTCACTTGCCAATTTCCATAGGTCTTCATTTCTCTTCCTAAGACACGAACTCATTTTCCTCTGCATTCAAAACCCCAAAACCCTTTCAGTAGTTTGATTGAGTTTTTGATTGATAAAAGTAGACTATTAGTGCATACTTTATTAGGGTTTCAATAGGGTTTATGTAAGGGTTTAATGTTTAAATATTAGTATTTTAAGTGAGTATAACAAGCGAGCTTTATAAATATTTCACACAAACATTAGCTTAGAGTCATGTGGCAGTTCTCTGAATTTTATCTTTCTAAGTTGATGTTTGATTTTCTATTGTTTGTTAATTCTCTTAGCTTGGCTTGATAATAGTTGAGTATGCAAGTTCTCTGAGACCTCCATTTATTTTATTTTTATCGAGATCTTGTTTGATTCTCTGCTTAGAATCTCTCTCACCCCTGCAGCTAAAGTAATCGTTTCTTGGCATGTCACTCTCATTATTATTACTGCTAGAGCCCAGATATCCCATTAAGTGTCTCCATCTCTCCAATCCTCTCTCTCTGGGAAATATCCAGGAGTGCCGTATACATTTCCTTATGCAGAGGCTTGCACTCTTCGAGCTCTGTTGAATTCAATAATATAAACTCTAAGAGGCTAAAAGTTCATCATGATATTCTCTGGCTTTAAGTCTCTATGAACATAACCTAGCTTGTGAAGCTCTACAATCCCCTCAACTGTCTGCTATACTATCTAGCTAATTTATCTCTGACATCTATTTTCAGATAAGAATTCTCTGTAAGACATTTCAAGTAAAGGAAGCCTGAAGGCTACATGATCTTTACCAAGTAAAATAGCATCAAGCTAGATGATATGCCTATACTCATTTAACTTTGCCTTTTAAAGAGCATAATATTCATTAGCAAATTCCATTCGGAACTTGTCATCAGCAAGGAAGTAATTGAAAGGATATATCTTGTAAGCATATTATTCATCAGTAATGACTCTCTTTTCTATTTTATCTTCAAGAGTGAGGTAGCTTTCTAAGCATGAATCTAAGTCAATAATTTTTAATATAGGAATCTTCATTGCCTCTATTTTAACCATGATTTTATTGATCTCAGAGACTGGAAAGTTCTTAACTTCTTTCTTCATTTTAACTTAATTCTAGACTTCAACTCTAAGAGACTCCACTGGGTTTCTTGATCTTCTCTTTTAGAGGAATCTATTCCCTGTAGGTTCATGAAATAAAGACAAAACTTTGATTGTGCTTTTTCTTTAAGTGCACTTTGAGGTCTCTAGTATGAGAATATGGCTTCTCACAGAGCTCACAGACATACTTCCCTTCTTTCTTTTAATGCTTGAGATATAATCTTGGCATATCGTTGTGTATATCTCTCAAGTGTCTCTTAAAAGTTGACTTGTAAGGAAAACTTTATTGCATTCTTTGCATTAATAGTCAACTTTGGCTGGTATTTATTAATGCTC
>ARYC01010018.1:0-15890 GCA_000711775.1 Oxytricha trifallax | reverse complement strand
TCATAGCTAACTCTTTTAACAGCACTCTTTATGAAATCGACTGTATCTTTCTTCAAGTCGTGCATCAAGTGATAGAGTAAAAGTTTCTTGTAGTGGGCTTTTAATAACGCCCAATATAATTCAATTCCATTGAACTGAGGACAGTAGGGAACATCAAATACAGGTGTTATGTTTAGTCTTTCATATTCATTCCTTGAGTCTTAAGTTTTATGAACTGACAAGTTATCAACGAACAGAATAATATCTTAATGAGCGTACTTGTCTCTGAGTTATTGCAGGAACTTTATGTATTTTTCGGTCTTAATTGAGCGAGGGTGGATAACATAAGTCTCGAGGCCGTAATCATTGCTTATTCCACCAATTATAGCATGAGTTTAAACCTTAACTTTTTAATCATATACTTAAATGTTGCTATATCTTTTATACCAAGACCTTGATATGAAGGTATTAAACGTGAATATTGCCTCATCAGCGTGTACGAACTTTAAATTATGCTTTTAAGCCCTCTGCATTTAATCGAATATATAATTTAAATTATTCTTATAAAATGGAATATTAAAGTCAATCACTCTCTTAATGCGATTGACTGTCTTGTAAGATATTCCATTCTTTATATAAATGTTCGCAATAGATTAAGCAGAGATATGAAGCTCAGGTAATTGGCGATGAAACATCACAGCTCTCTAGGCTAGAGAGAAGTGAGCTCAGTAATTAAGAGTCTTATCATTAATAAGATAATCGATATGATGCTGATAGAGACCTCACAGTTGCTGGAGATTTATGGAGTAGCCTGCTATAGATGTGTAATTTAGAATAGGTTCGAGTTGATCACTATAATCATCGCACCCATAACGCAACTTAAACAATAAATCTATATACTCACTGTCATAAACTGACCCCCAACCTCGCATTTACTCACTTAAATTACTAATATTTAAACATTAAACCCCTACATAAACCCTATAAAAACCATACTAAAGTATGCACTAATAGTCTACTTTTATCAATCAAACTACTGAAAGGATTTTGGGGTTTTTATTGCCACACTATCTCTAAAAGTACTCATCTGGTGACGTCCTTAGGCATCTGGATTGAGCTAAAAAAACTATGATCTGTAGCTTTCTTAACCTGGGTCAGTTGCCTAAGGCTCTGTGTTGATGAATGAAAATCGACCTAGATTTGGGATTTTGACATTTCCTTGTTATAAAAAGCGTAATATCTCAAGAAATTTAAAACTCTTAACAACTGATCAAAACCACTGTTTACAGTCACATTCATCATATTTCCCAATTTTAATTAATTATAATATTATTATCAATTTTTCACTTTTATGCCATTTTTCAATATTGTGACAAGTTTTAGGTGGCAAATCTTACTTTTTACATATTATTTAATTTTATTTTTTTATTTTATGCTTTTCATCTTGTGTTAATATTTTAATTTTTTATTTTCCTATTAATATAACTTAATTCACTATTTTGATTTTTTTTATTTTATTTATCGCTTGCTTTTTATAAATATATTTTATTATTAATGATTTTATAAACTAGCAATACTTATATTTTTAAAAAAATTTTTATGTTTTAAAATATTTAATTTATTATTTAGTCTTTATCAATAATTGTATATTTATATTAGTTGCTACTTTGACATAGCTTGATCTCATATACTTAATTTGTTTTATTTTTATTCAGTAAGATTTTATAGAAAGAGCTACAATTTGAGAACTTTTTTTATTTTTAATATGAAAATCTCTCTTTAATTTTAAAATTTCGATATGGTGAAAATTGAATTCAATTATTTTATTTAGATAATATTTAAATCCCAAGAAGTTACTTAATAATTTCTAAGGATTTTATCCACAAATAAATTACTAGATTATTAATAGAAAATAAAACTAATTACAGCAATTCTTAGAATAAATTTAATGTTTAAATTATTACATTTTACAATTTGGACTTGTTCTTTATTTTTTATAATTTCTTTAGTACTATTTATTTCTTTAATATAAAAATACTTAATTGTATTTGATTATTTATATTAATAAAATGGAACTTAATATAATTATTAAATAAAAACTGAACAAACAAATTATTCCGTATATGACGGCTTTGACGGCTATCAAAAAATATTCATATTTTATTTCTAATGTCAAATAATTTTACATAAGTTAAGATCTTAGAAATGATTGTAATGACGACAGAAACCTTAACTAAGAAAATTTTAATGATGAAGATGCTTTCTCAGATATCTCTATAAGATCGGACTACGATCAATAAAACAAGTCATAAAATGGCTTTGAATATAACAATGATGAGAATTTAAACTTGAATTTGATAGACATATAATTGAAATTCATAAGTTTTTATCACTTATCAGAATGAGTATCAGAATATGACACGATGTTAGTGACGGCATAAAGTAAAAAAATCCTAACAATGGTAAAATACTAATATAAGTATTAGTAGAGGAGTCCTATAAGATAGTAAACTTCACCACTCTTATTTTGTATTTACTATTAGATCATTTGAAGATAAATTAAAAATGAACATAAAATTAAAGTCTACGCAGATAAAATTGCTTTTGACTTTGTTTCGGGTAAATAGAAGAATTGAAGTTGTAAATTACTAATCATTTTTAAAAATTACGAACCAATAATTAATGAACACAAATGTGTAGAGATAAGTGTTCAAAAGTATGGTTTTGCAAAAATCACATAGTACAAAATAAGTTTCAATACCTAAGTCTAAACATAAGTTTACAATCAATTAAAAGTAGTTATTTATAATATCTTTAACAAGAATAAAACTTCCTTTCTCGATAGATTTAAAAGTTATGATTACTTTTCTCAGAGAATTAACAAGCAATTTATATTCTCTATAGTATATTCTAAGGTAAACTTGCAGAGATTAATTTTAATAGTATTTTATCTTCAAAAACATAAACTTTATAAATTATCTGCATTTTTGATTGACCTACTTTTCATTTCTCAGATTCAATAAAAATATACTATGTAAAAAAAATTGAAAACGTTGACACACAAGAAAGATTGGACTATGAAATATGAAATTCAATGGTAAACTTTGGTACACTTCTTAGGAGCATAAATGATGGACCTTGACTGGGATGAAGAAAAGTAATACTGCTATTACTATAGAGCTAAGATGTTAGCCAAACATTTCTCTAATAGTCTAGCCGTACTTATTCAATACCAAACCAAAGCATTCGATACACCAATTAAATCTGATTATGGACAAGAATTTGAAGCCAATTGGGAACATATCCCTCATATATAAGTTGATTTAAAATAATTGAGGTATGACCTAGGAAATCTAACTAAGAAAATTAAAAAAATCCGTAGAAAAAATTGTAAATTTTTCTATACTCCTCAAATAACGAAAAGAATTGAAAAGCACATGAAAGAAATCAGAATCAACTTAAGAAAATATCAGTCATAAGTTAAGCAGAATCTATAGAACAAATAATTGAATAAGGCATGACCATAATAAATTATAAGCGTGTCCCAGAAGCTCCATCGTAGATTAATTATTATTATTAATATTATGCTTTTTTAAATTAAAAATTATATAAAAATGTTAAATATCACAAATATGCGAATCAGTTTTTATTTCTGCAACAAATATTGTATATGAGAAGGAAGTTACTACTGTTAATATTGTGAAACCAGATTATTAGGGAAAAAACTTATCATGATTCTCAATGTATTTATCTAATTAAAGGTTCTTATATCTTTATATATATATATATATTTATATTTTTTATTGTTTTAAATTCAACTCTTACACTAATTAGTTGAATAATAATAATATCTCCTCATTTTGTATAGATTTACCAATAACATAAAACACCTATTAAATTATCTTTTATAGTGTTTTTATATTTCTGTATAACTTGAGTTGAATAACAACTTCAACAATTATAACTAGAAAGAAATGCCTATACTTTTATCACTGGCTCTCAATTAAAACCAAGTTATTGCTCTATAATATTATTACTTATAGTATCATCTATAATTGTAATGATTCAATTGAAATATATTAATTAATATCAACTGTTGAGGATATTCAAGTCAAGCTGTTTGGAGTCCCTCGTTGAATCAAATTTAGTGTGTCATTTAGTACTAACACCTTCAAATGTCATTGCAATCAAATTGATCGATTTAATTCAAACTTATCTTCCATTGATCTTACAAATTTATAGTTTCATATTAAACAAATAATTATAATAATAACATCTGGATGAACTACTGTTTGATTGTCATGGGTTTATTGTAAATGTGAGGAGGAGTCATAGTGCTTCATGATCAAAACGTCATGAGTGAAAATCTGAATTGAAACAATTCATAGTTAATGAGGGCGATATAGCTTAAGCAGTCGATCACAGCAATGTCAACGCTGATATCAGTTGTGAGTGAGGCAAGAAATGCAAATAATTACCTTAATTGAAGTGTGATGTGTATTGGTCTTGTATTTAAACCGTGAAATGTAATTGGGTATTTTAATTAAATTAAAATTATGATAAGCCAGAATAGAAATATGGCAATCAGAAATGAAGAACTTAGATCTCAATAAGGCAATTGATTATAGCTTAGAAAGTTCCAATGTTAGTCTTATAACATGAGATTTCTCATTTAGGGATATTCAATCCTATAAATAGCTTATAATTTTAATAAATACAGTTATTATAATTAAAAATGCTACATTAATGACTTAAATACTCATTCTTATATATAATATGAATGTATATATTTTGTTTAAGAATCTATATTAAAATGAATGTATCGAGATTAAACACCATTTTAATGCCAGTAGCTGACTAAAACAGTCTAATAAGAAGGATGGGACTGTAAAGGAGGTGACACTAGACTTCATTATTGATGAGGGAGAACACTCCATCTTATTATAATTAAAAGCCAGTTTTCACTGATTGCTGTCGTTTAGTGATGACAACAGCAAAACGAGAATTAATGGTCGCTTAATATAAACATTTATTAAATATAAGTGTATGTTTATTTTAATAAAATTATTATTAATATTAAGTAAATAAAATCAAAGCCTGTTGCTAATAATTTTAATTGAATTATACTAAATTAGAAGGGGAGAAATCAATGTAAATTTGTATATCTTTCATTCATTCAGTTGTATCTGCTTAATCTGCAATATTACTCAACACTGCTTACAATCATTTATTTAATCATCTCCACATATATTCATATGATATTATTATGTTTTATATTTTATAATTCTATATTTCTATATTTCTGGAGACCCAGGCAACTCCAAAATGAAAACTCAACAATCACAGAGTTAGCTCCCCAAATATAGAAGCTTAAAGACCACGCAGTTTCAAACTAGATGCAACTTGAGTGATTCTTGCTTTGAGCAGCTAGCTGTGGAGTGTTGGCTCCTTATAAACTCTGCGTGAAATGGAGAGTGCTTTGAGTTAAATAGAATGCTTCCTTAGTGCTCACTTGTATACTCCAAGGTCTATGTTTAATTTAAATGCATTCATGAATGTGTATAAGTAAATGATAAATACTAATTGTTGTATTGATAATAATGATAATAATTATAATTAATGCAATGGCTAGTTGCTTAGAGAATCCAGCTAATAAATCAACGAGGATTGAGGAGTTCTTGTTGTTCCCAGGTTCTCAGTGTTAATAGCTCCATTGAGTTGAATACAGACCTAAATTGATAATCAGGGCTAGACTTATTGAACCTACTGGCTTCCCTTAAACAAAATAACTAATCGGAGCTATTCATTTATACAAACGCATTAAAATAATTATTTATTTATTATAGTTGCTTTGATATAATATTATAATAGATCATTTTAATAAAATTAGTGTTAGATTATTGGTATCACCATTCTCAAATTAGATATCTCTCTAATAATCATTATGTTTGATAAAGGTCGTTTATTTTTATGGTGACTAATTGAACAATCAAACTAGCAAGCAGCATTTAAGCTGGCATATGTCGATAAAATCTATGAAAATAATGCGGGATATAAGAAGCTTTGGAGTATTCAATGTTTGAATTTTGATAATTGCTCTACCCAAATTTTAATCACTATTTCTCTAAATAATTTAATATAATATAAAATTTAATTATTAATATATATTAAAAATAATGTATACGTCTCGTCTCATGTTAATATATTGAAAACTGAGAGAATAACAAATTTTGGAGAGTCCAGGTAAATAGAAAAATTAATTTCAGCTGTCATAGAAGCATAAAAAATTGCAAGGACTGGGTAGCTGTGAGAGTCTCTCTAGAGCCATTAAAATCATATAAATGTGTGATTCTAGGAGATAAGTGGTAAGTTTAGATAAATTTAATTAAAATCTTTCATATCAATAAACTAAATGATGAAAGAGATAATAGTAAATAGTGTATTAGAATGTGAGTTGTAGAAAATATAATTGTGAGTAATAACGATAAATCTGAAAAGATAAACATTCTTAAAGAAGCACTTTAAAACAACATTTACCAATTGGAGTGTATATACTTTTTTGAAAAGATAGAAAAATGTGCCGCCGAAAAGCAATAAATCATAGCTTCAAATTCTCGTTTAGGAATAGTTTTAAAAGATCTCAAATAATCATAGATTTGTTAGCATCAATTTCTTTAACAGACAACTATAATACAAGAGTTCTATTAGAAGGATTCTAAAATTACAAACTCTAGCAGATAATTATAATATCGACTTTTCAAAATTCGAGCCTAATCATAACATTAACATTGAATAGTTGTTAAATTACTATTTAACTGATTAAATAGAATGTTCAAGAAAAAACAGAACTAACAATTTAACGGTCATTCATACTATTCTCACAACAATTGCCATAGACTTCACAAACTAATCAAACATTGATCATGATAATATTTAATTTTAAAAAAAATTATTAAATAAGAAGTTAACTTGTGAGATGTGTGAATAAACTCACAAGTATAACCTAATTTAACCAAATGATCAGGGCTATTTCCAAGACCCTGACGGAAGTTTTGAGATTGCATACAATTAGTATCTATTTGATAATAGAGAGATAATTTCACTGAGTGACAGTGTTATTAAAGCAAATCTAACTTCACAACAGGACGAACAGGAAAATATAAGTTCCAAGCTCCAAGAGGCTGACGATAATAAAAAAGTCACCTTTGTTTACAACTTCGTCTGTGAAGAAGAGGATGAAGAACCATCCCTTGAAATCTACAAGCAACTAAAAGATTTTTATCCCTATTACCATCCAAGAACTGGAAAATTAAGGGTAGGTAGTGCATCTGAAACATATTCAGATGCAGGAGACTGGATTGATGATGATTACTTTCAATCATTCTGAACGGAAGATCAAACATTAAATATGGAATTAATACCTCACAGCTACCCACACAATTGAATGAACAACCACAAAAATATTTAAGACTCAAGGAACAGCAAATCTAAGTGCAAATTCACTAACTTTGAGTTAGAAAAGTTAGAGTACTAAAGACTCAGTGAAAAGAACGCCTATGAAGCTAAATAAAAAGCCAAGGACAAGAAGAAACAACCTTATCAGAGCAGGCACTTCAATTCGAGCACAGTACAAACTCCACAGTTACCTAAGACATCATCCAGAAACAAGGTCAACAAAACCCCATCTCCCTATTTAGTAATATAAATTTGTCACATACTGACCGAGTATATTATAATTGTCAAGAAGATACTAAACAAGAAGAAACACTCAAAAAACAGTCTGGTAACGACTTAAACTTAGATATCACGGGAAGAAAGGAAGATGCCCAAAAATTCAAGCGATAGAAGATCCACATACTACACCCTCTTTTTTACTATTAAATAGTAAGTAGACATCTTTTCCAATTTTGGACTCTATGACGGCTAATAAGTCTCACATCGGTACCTTTGCAAAATCTGATCAGATTCTGACCAGAAACCATATGCCTAAATCGGTATAAAAAATTATCAGACTATACCCCATAAATTCTATTATAGAATTTTATCGAATCATTATGAGAATGTTTCAATGCGGGATTAAAGAATTACCAGCTTGGCAAAAATAATTTTTATAAATGACAACTACCAAGGACCTTAACCGGAGAAAACAACTTTAACATAACTATATGTAGTTAATATATTATCAGTTTTTTTCATTTTTAAAAAGAGTAAAAATAAAAATTGATCAAAGAAGCGTTGAACTTCGCAAAGAGATCATGAAATTTTTTGAAAAAACCCTGTATCTTTACTACTTACGCCATGGAATGAAAAATGAACAAGATAAGTAAATCAAAAAAGAACAGAATATAACAGTATGGAAGAAGACATACAGAGTGACAAACAAACGCAGAAGTCCTGAAGTCACTCCTTAAGGAATTGACACTAACTAATTGAAAAGGTCTTGAGCGTTACATATTAACATATATTTTAGATAGGGGGTCTCCAGAGACCTCTATGTGATCATATTATTATTTAATTTTAAGTATGGCACGCATTGTTAGTATTAATTTAGAATCATTAAATTAGAGTCATAAAATTCCCACTTAATTTAAGAACTGACTAACAATCCTTAATATTCTTTGAATGTTTAAAACACCCAAAATTAAATATTTGGTAACAATTTAAAAGTCTGTGAAAAAAACAACATCCTTTCATACCTCAACAAAATTCCTTAATCAACATGAGTAATGAATGATAAGTATCAAATAATATAAGTCTAATCCTCTTAAGAGAGGGACAAAGAGAGTAACTGGTAATTGCCTAAAAAATTTAATTAAAGATGTGGCCAATGAAAATAATGACTCATTTGGAATGTTTTATAATAATATATAATAATAATAATGTGATCACACTGAGGTCTCTGGGGGCCCCTGATCTAAAATATATGATAATATATAAGGGACAAGCCCTTTTCAATTAATGATGTCTTCCTTTTTTGTCACACTTGAACTACTGCAGTGCATTCACTTTCTCTTCTTTTTCTTGATGATTTTGTTTCTCTTTGTCAGACTTTTCTTGATTGATTTCACTCTACTTAGCGAATAAGTATTGTGAAAGGTCGGAATCTCCTCAGAAAAGAACAGATTCTGCAATGAGAATTCGAGTGACTTGATCTGTTTAATATGTAGCACATGTCTATGTGAGGAGAAAGCATTTCTAGTTTTTGCGAACTTTCTTTAATTAGTATTTTAAGTTTCGAATTTTAGAAACATCAGATTGGATATTAAATCCTGAATAATTATTATTATTAATTTCAGGAATAAACATTAATAAGATTTCTTCTTTATTCTAAATCTCATTTTCTGATGTAAATCTGATCAGATTGTCGACTTTATTGTCATTTCTGTATGTTTTATGATAGATTGAACAATATAAGATCTTGTAGACCTTTAGTAGATATCAAGAAATTATTATTCTACTAGACAGTATTTTTTGAATAATATGAAGAACTGTAAAAAATGGGCAATTTTAAAAAATGAAAGGATTCAAAAGCACTTAAAATTTACTATTTCATTGATAAATATATATTCTAGTAGTAATATAAAAGAAAACTGGACAATTAATTGATTTTAATAAAATCACAGTAGGAAGAAAACTCCATTTAAAGAGCATATTTAGAAAAGTGAAAACATACTAAGTATCAGGCCAAGAGGACTGTGAAATCAAGGCAATACTAAATCATAAATTTGAATTTTTTCTAAAAAATTGGTAAATATGCCGAAATATTACATAAAATTCAACAAAGGAATGGGATTTTTTAAAATATAGAATGGAATATCACAATTGCAATCAAAGTAGACTGGACGTGGACTGAGATAAAGAAATGAAGAATGAACTACTTTAGTAACCAGCTAACGAAGACTTAGGTTTTCATTAATATCATAGTCATAAAAAATCACATATAGTCGAGATCAAGCTTGAATACCTGGACTATGAGTAGAGATTCTGTAAATTAGTAGAAAATTTGTCCTAAATCAATAGTTTTCTTTATATTGGAAGTTTTAAATAAGATCCTCGAAAACAAGAACTACTAAAAAGGAAGTACTAAAGAATAAGGAAAGGGACATAAACAATGAGATAGAGGAGCAACTTCATCAGCAAGAAAAAGTTGAGAAACTTAAGGAGGAGAGATTTATGCAGATTAAGGCTAAGATAGAGAGAGACAGGATTGATAAGCCCTAGAGCTGCTACTGTGTCGGGATTTCATAAGCATATTTTTTATATTTCAAATAATTACTAAAGTTGGATTATATTGTTTTTAATTAACTTATAAGTTAATTACTACTACTCAAAATAATATCTTTAATATAAATACATGCAAGCTAAGAAATTTAAGGAACTAATGACATAAAAACAATGAACAAATATTGAAATTAACATTAATATTTAGAAGCTAAAACTAAGCTTTCAAATTAAATGTATATGTGAATTTTTATTGTGAATAAAAAAAGTTTGGCAGATTTTCTAAATATCATACTAAAGAAAACCTAAATATATTTATTATATATAAAAGTCTTATCTTCTGGAGCTGATCGAATACAACTAATATCGTCCTTGTTGTAGAGTTTGAAGACTTAGATATAGAACTACAAAATAAATGGCTTTAACTTAAAACAAAGATTCCCTAATATCTGGGATTTATGTCGCCATAGGCAGGTATTATCAGAGTATCCTCTCAAACCTACAACAAATTTCTTTTAATATTCAATTAAAATATTAATCTGTAAATATAAATGAATCTTCAATACTACTACTCTATTTATAGGTTTAACTACAGGATACAATATTATTATCTTACCCAATCGAAAAAGAGGAAAATGATGAGGAGATGAACCTCATGCACTTGCACATAATAAAGTCGATACAGTTCACAAAATAGTAAGAGGTAGTTTACCAAGAAGATACTACTAATACAACAAATAAATTAGTTAGTAACTGGATTTAAGAATAGTCAAACCAGAACAAGATTGAAAGAAACTTGTACTTCACAAGTTCTTAATATTTTTAAGATTAGAGGCCTCAGAGACCTTAATGTGGTAAAATTACTGTAAAAGTGTTCAAGGCAAATTATATTATAAGCAAATTGGAAATAATCTTAGTTGCTGACCCCATAGATTGCTGAATGTTAGCCATTCTAATAACCAATTATAGAACACAAAAATTTAAGAAAGGGCATCTTGTAAGATGTTCGTAAAAGATTAAACTAATCTGCAAGAGCATTGCTTAATATTCAAATGGTGTGATATATCATTATTATTGTTTAATGCTTTACGGAATGACATAATATATGTGAATGGAGATTGGCAAATTTAATAGAACAATTAAGGAAAAGAATAAGGGGAACATTGTGGAGTAATGAAATGAGAATTTATTGTTATGTAAGGAAGGTATAAGGGAAATAACATGCAAAAGCTTTCACATCGGCATTTTGGGTGAATTAACTTTGATTTATTGAAAGTATGGATTAGAATACTTTATAGTTGGCAAGAAAGAATAATTGAGTAAAGTTGTTAAAAACCAAGAAGAAAATTAAATGTTAATTATTTTTTAACGTCAGAATTGGCAGAGGCGAGGTGAACAAATATGAAAGCGAAAGACAGTATATAAACCTTAAACATATTTAGGTTCTTAATAAAAATTGATCAAACTTTACATGCAGTAAAATAGACAAAGGAACTCAGAATAAGTTATCAACAATAAAAAGTTAACAAACAGATTAAAGGAAAATAATAATTAAAATCTCCCAAAAACAAGGATAAAGTAGCAAATGCAGGGAATGATAATAACAAAAGTTCTATAATTAATTATTAACATTGAAATTTATACAGTATGGTACAATCTATGTATATTTTGTTTAACTTTAATTTTAGCTATATATCTATATAAGTTAAAAGTAAATTAATTTATTCAGCTTCAATATAGACCAATGAGATAAACCGTTTATAACAAAGTACAATAAATATCTAATTTATTATTTGGTATTATTAATAATTAATTTAGTGTTTTAGTACAGAAATTGTTGCATTAATCGAACTTAATATCACAATTGTTACCGAATTATTCATCTTTCATTGAGCCTTATATCTTCATCATAACCTCCTAATAGACATCCCCAATATTTGTAACTTTATATGGTAATTTATACTCATTTTAATACTTTGAAAAATTATAGTTTAACTATTATATTCTAATTACATCTTCTTAACTATAAAAAGTACTTTTATTTAATAGAATATCTTCTCACACAAAGTATTTATATTTAAAATAGGAACAATCTAGTTAATTGCACCAAGGTAGAATACAGACATTTCTAATAAAGTACTTTACTTGATGAATGCTTCACACCGAATAAGAGCCAGCAGACTTGGTAAAAACACACTTGTGAAAAGCCTGACAAAAAGCATTACTCAAATATATAATGAAGTATGTCTCAATAACTCTCAATTTATTTGCTAGATTTGAAATTAAATAAATAGATACAAATAATGGATTGATTTTGCAATACTTAATAAATATCAATTGATAATGAAGGATATAAAACAGGATTTAGAGGGCTCCACAGGGAGGATCAGAATCAGTTTGAAAACTAGTTGGATAAAAGCTTTTCAAAAGTATAACAACTAGAAATAGAGAACCTAATAAATCTCATTATAATTATAATCATAAATATAATTTATTAAAATCAAAATGTTAAATAACACTATAGACCAAGCTATAAATGTACAAGTGGTGATTATGAAAAAGACAATGAAGATCCATCAGCAACTTCTACGTCTGGATTCAACCAAAAAGAGACCAAAAGAGTTAAAAATAAAGCATTTACATAAGTTGTTGAGTCGATACTTTCTTACCTCTCCCCTTCTCCATTAAATATAAATCTAATAAGTTGTATATTAATATCATTTTAACAAGAAAGCATTGATTACATCCATTATATCATATAGTCAACTAAGAAATGATAAGACACTAGGTAGTATCATTGAAGTCAGGGAATTCAAAGAGACCTTCTAATCATCTGTTGCCACAATACCAGCCATGCGAGAACAATCAAAGAGAGAACTGAGTGCATACACCTCAAGCTATGCTAGCGATGATGCAGTTAATTACTACTGAAAAGAATGATAACAGAAAGAAAGACATTTCAACTGCTAATTGTCAGTGATTCAAATCGTTTAAATTGATTATAGTGTGGATTATAGTTAAAATACATATAAATATAATAATATAATATATATCATATAGAAATTGTATATAAAACAAACAAGCTATTTAACAAGTAAAATCTGATGAAAAAGAGAAATAAGCAAAGTTAGACCAGTTATTGATTATGAAAGATAGTGTTGATGTGGACAAACCCTGAAACAAACCTCATTGTAACATCATAAACTATCCAGATAAAGTTAAAGAAATATTAGGAATTAAGTTGTTCAAAAAGAATATGATAATTTAGTAATTATATATTTACCTGATATATCATATATAAAGAGATTAGTTTAGATTTGAATAGTAAGATAATTAAATTAAAATAATGAACTCTATTATTAATTTTACAGTTTATTATTTTATAATAATAATAATAATAATATTTATCTATAAGCCAACTACAAACATTGAAAAAGCTATTAAATTACAAATTTGAGAATATAAGTCTTTTAATTTAATTTTTAGACTTCAATTTAATTAATTTCCAAACTACCACTAATGGGGATTGCAGTGCCTCAGCCAACACAACTCTGATGAAGAGTAATACAGGAGTATTCTAAAAACTTCTTCAAGCAATAATTGCTTATAACTATGAGGAATAATGGGGGGGCCAAAAGTAAGCAATTGCCTTTTGAAAAGAAATTGAAAACCACATATACCTAATATTACCGATATCGAAATAAAAATTTGCAAATTTAAGTTTTTTGTCACAAACTCCGATCTCCTCTCTATGATCTAAAGATCACTCTACCCTCTTTGGCAACATCGACACTACATGGTGCTCTTAGAGCTGCTTTGGGATTGATATTAGTGATATCAAGTATCCTTTGGTGCATTTTGAGCATGATGAGCTTGATGTGGCAGCTTAGTGTGAGCTAATACAGACAATGGAAAAACAAAGACTAATAGAGTAGTAGTGTATAAAATCTATTATTCAATGAAATTTATGATTGATTTAACTTTGACTCTTTTGGCAAGTGAAATTCTTAGCAGAAAGAAGTCAATCAGAAGCCTGGAATATAAGAATAGATGGTAACATCACTTGTTAATAAGCCAACAAGCTTTGGGTGCACATTAATATTCTTTAAGAATAACTCTTATACATTGAAAGAAAATCATTCAAATTTAATTGTTGTCGACTATATTTATGTAGATTCCTTTATGGGACTATACTATTAGATTAAAGGAATGAAGAAAATTTATAAAAAATTTGCAACTCTGAACTATTAAATGAAGTGTTTAACATTGTTTAACATGGAAATTGTTTAGTTCTTTAAGAATAAGTTACATTAGCCTATGTTAAATAACGATGATTTATGATCACAAGTATAAATAGATATCTAAGTCAAAAATTGCTTCATGAAATAGAGCCGATAAAGCAAGTTAAGCGTTTGAGTAGCCGCACTGGCCCCTTTTAATTATGTATTTCAATTGTATAACCAAAAATTTAGAATATCTAAAAGGCTATTTTCTCCAAATGTTGCCAGGATTGAACTAAATGGAGTTGATACGATAGAAAACTAAATTTAAGCAATTAGATATGATGAAATTTAAAGAAAAGAATAGCCTAACATAATTTAAAAAACCTATAGTGCTAAACTGAAAAAGAGAAGAGCAAAAAGAAGACTTAGAGCAATATCTATTACAAATTAATATACCATCTCAATGTTAAATTTGACACTTATGGCAGCTCTATTGATTGGCGCTTAAGATGATAATATATTAATACCCTCGCAATTACTGTTATATAAATGAAAAAAATTCCGTAATTATACTATAATAAGCATAAACATAGATAGAAAATATTTAGAAATAAAAAGAGTGGTCTATGAAATGAATTAATTAATTATCAAGGAATTTGATTCATAAAATTAAGAGGTTTTTATTAATATAATCAACAGAGGCCTTAAATCATGGTTCTAAAGTATGCAGATATAAAATTAGAAAAGATCTATTAACTTAATTGATATTATTAATAGTCTTAAAATTGTATAATATAAATTCTCAAATGAATCTTAATAAAGTCATAATATAGTAAATATTAAGCTAAACCAAGAATCAAGATAGCATGACAATTAGCTAAAATAGCATATTTTTGGTAAATAAATTAACTAAATCAACTTTAATATATTTCTTTTATTTATATTAATTTTATTGTAATATTAGGTACTCTACCGCATTTTAGCTGTTTTTTCGGTAGAGTAACTTAATTATATTAAATAAAAAAATAAATTAATTTTAAATGCTATATTTAAGAATGAAATGCAGTTTATATAAAACGTAATATGTAATAAAATAATTAATATTTATTTGTAGTAATTAATAAATTATTTCAATTTAAAGCTTGAATCTTAAAATCTTGTTCCTTTATTTGGCAGCATTTACAGTTTATTGATAATATTTAAATAAAATTTTATTACATATTACGTTTATATAAACTGCATTTCATTCTTAAATATAGCAATTAAAATTAGTTTATTTTTTAATAAATATAATTAAGGTACTCTACCGCAAAACAGCTAAAATGCGGTAGAGTACCTAATATTACAATAAAATTAATATAAATAAAAGAAATGTATTGATTTAGTTAATTTATTTACCAAAAATATGCTATTTTAGCTAATTCTTTAAATAACTAAAAATAAGAGACAGATCGAAAAAATAGAATT
>ARYC01010017.1:0-17453 GCA_000711775.1 Oxytricha trifallax | reverse complement strand
AAACACTTGAATATAATGAATCTGGTCATTTAGACCTCGCTGAACACGAATATAAAATTAGAATTAATTTATCTTAAAAGCGCGCAAAGATACAGGTATTTCAAGCTTTATTATAGGAATTTATGAGCAACTATGTTAAACATCAATTTTTAGGGTTTTCAAGGCAGCGGGAGAGGGTCACGGAAATTCATGAGATGACCTGGAATTAAGCAAAACCACTAAATTTGGGCTCCTTAACAAGAGTGTGACACCGGAACACCAGATATATAGTCATTTTCAAAAGTTATAGGGGGGTCATTACGTCCATTTTTGGCTTTTCAAAAATTGTGTCCAGGGCCGAACCTTTCCCCGGCAAAACTCAACTTGCAATTTATATTTCCCAAAAACACTTGAATATAATGAATCTGGTCATTTAGACCTCGCTGAACACGAATATAAAATTAGAATTAATTTATCTTAAAAGCGCGCAAAGATACAGGTATTTCAAGCTTTATTATAGGAATTTATGAGCAACTATGTTAAACATCAATTTTTAGGGTTTTCAAGGCAGCGGGAGAGGGTCACGGAAATTCATGAGATGACCTGGAATTAAGCAAATCCACTAAATTTGGGCTCCAGAGCAAGAGTGTGACACTGGAACACCAGATATATAGTCATTTTAAAAAGTTATAGAGGGGTCATTTTGTCCATTTTTGTAGTTTTCAAAAAATTGTCCAGGGCCGAACCTTTCCCCGGCAAAATACAACTTCCATTTTATATTTCCCAAAAACACCCGAATATAATGATTCTGGTATTTAGACCTCGCTGAACACGAATATAAAATCAAAATTAATTTATCTTCAAAACGCGCAAAGATATAAGCAAAATAAGCAATTTTCAGCAATTTCCTTATAAAACCCTTAGCCTTTCATTTTTGGGTTTTTGAGGATCTCAAAAGATGGTCACAGAAATTCATGTGATGACCTGGAATTAAGCAAATCCACTAAATTTGGGCTCCTGAGCAAGAGTGGAACACCAGATATATAGTCATTTTCAAAAGTTATAGGGGGGTCATTTTGTCCATTTTTGGGTTTTTTAAAAATTTGTCCAGGGCCGAACCTTTCACCCGCAAAATACAACTTCCATTTTATATTTCACAAAAACATCTGAATATAATGATTCTGGTCATTTAGACCTCGCTGAACTCGAATATAAACTCAAAATTAATTTATCTTCAAAACGCGCAAAGATATAAGCAAAATAAGCAATTCTCAGCAATTTTCTTATATAACCCTTTGCCCTTCATTTTTGGTGAGGACCTCAAAAGATGGTCACGGAAATTCATGAGATGAACTGGAATTTAGCAAATCTACTAAATTTGGGCTCCAGAGCAAGAGTGTGACACTGGAACACCAGATATATAGTCATTTTCAAAAGTTATAGGGGGGTCATTTTGTCCATTTTTGGGTTTTTCAAAAATGTGTCCAGGGCCAAACCTTTCCCCGGCAAAATACAACTTCCATTTTATATTTCCCAAAAACACCTGAATTTAATGATTCTGGTCATTTAGACCTCGCTGAACACGAATATAAAATCAGAATTGATTTATCTTCAATACGCGCAAAGATATAAGCAACATTAGCAATTTTCAGCAATTTCCTTATATAACCCTTAGCCCTTGATTTTTGGGTTTTTAAAGACCTCAAAAGATGGTCACGGAAATTCACGAGATGACCTGGAATTATGCAAATCCACTAAATTTGGGCTCCTGAGCAAGAGTGGGCAGATATATAGTCATTTTCAAAAGTTATAGGGGGGTCATTTTGTCCATTTTTGGGTTTTTTAAAAATGTGTCCAGGGCCGAACCTTTCCCCGGCAAAATTCAACTTCCATTGTATATTTCACAAAAACACCTGAATATAATGATTCTGGTCATTTAGACCTCGCTGAACACGAATATAAAATCAGAATTAATTTATCTTCAAAACGCGAAGATATAAGCAAAATAAGCAATTTGCAGCAATTTCGTTATATAACCCTTAGCCCTTCATTTTTGGGTTTTTGAGGACCTCAAAAGATGGTCACGGAAATTCATGAGATGACCTGGAATTAAGCAAATCCACTAAACTTGGCCTCCTGAGCAAGAGTGTGACACTGGAACTCCTGATATATAGTCATTTTCAAAAGTTATAGGGGGGTCATTTTGTCCATTTTTGGGTTTTTCAAAAAATTGTCCAGGGCCGAACCTTTCCCCGATAAAATACAACTTCCATTTTATATTTCACAAAAACACTTGAATATAACGATTCTCGTCATTTAGTCCTCGCTGAACACGAATATAAAATCTAAATTAATTTATCTTCAAAACGCGCAAAGATATAAGCAAAATAAGCAATTCTCAGCAATTTTCTTATATAACCCTTAGCCCTTCATTTTTGGGTTTTTGAGGACCTCAAAAGATGGTCACGGAAATTCATGAGATGAACTGGAATTTAGCAAATCTACTAAATTTGGGCTCCAGAGCAAGAGTGTGACACTGGAACACCAGATATATAGTCATTTTCAAAAGTTATAGGGGGGTCATTTTGTCCATTTTTGGGTTTTTTAAAAAACTTGTCCAGGGCCGAACCTTTCCCCGGCAAAATACAACTTCCATTTTATATTTCCCAAAAACACCCGAATATAATGATTCTGGTCATTTAGACCTCGCTGAACACGAATATAAAATCAAAATTAATTTATCTTCAAAACGCGCAAAGATATAAGCAAAATAAGCAATTTTCAGCAATTTCCTTATAAAACCCTTAGCCTTTCATTTTTGGGTTTTTGAGGATCTCAAAAGATGGTCACAGAAATTCATGTGATGACCTGGAATTAAGCAAATCCACTAAATTTGGGCTCCTGAGCAAGAGTGGAACACCAGATATATAGTCATTTTCAAAAGTTATAGGGGGGTCATTTTGTCCATTTTTGGGTTTTTCAAAAATTGTGCCCAGGGCCGAACCTTTCCCCGGCAAAACTCAACTTGCAATTTATATTTCCCAAAAACACTTGAGTATTATGATTCTGGTTATTTAGACCTCGCTTAACACGAATATAAAATTAGAATTAATTTATCTTAAAAGCGCGCAAAGATTCAGGCATTTCAAGCTTTATTATAGGAATTGATGATGAAGTATGTTAAACATCAATTTTTAGGGTTTTCAAGGCAGCGGGAGAGGGTCACGGAAATTCATGAGATGACCTGGTATTAAGCATATCCACTAAATTTGGGCTCCTGAACAAGAGTGTGACACCGGAACACCAGATATATAGTCATTTTCAAAAGTTATAGGGGGTTCATTTTGCCATTTTTGGCTTTTCAAAAATTGTGCCCAGGGCCGAATTTTTCCCCTGCAAAACTCAACTTGCAATTTATATTTCCCAAAAACACTTGAATATAATGAATCTGGTCATTTAGACCTCGCTGAACACGAATATAAAATTAGAATTAATTTATCTTAAAAGCGCGCAAAGATACAGGCATTTCAAGCTTTATTATAGGAATTGATGATGAAGTATGTTAGACATCAATTTTTAGGGTTTTCAAGGCAGCGGGAGAGGGTCACGGAAATTCATGAGATGACCTGGTATTAAGCATATCCACTAAATTTGGGCTCCTGAACAAGAGTGTGACACCGGAACACCAGATATATAGTCATTTTCAAAAGTTATAGGGGGGTCATTTTGTCCATTTTTGGCTTTTCAAGAATTGTGCCCAGGGCCGAACCTTTCCCCGGCAAAACTCAACTTGCAATTTATATTTCCCAAAAACACTTGAATATAATGAATCTGGTCATTTAGACCTCGCTTAACACGAATATAAAATTAGAATTAATTTATCTTAAAAGCGCGCAAAGATACAGGCATTTCAAGCTTTATTATAGGAATTGATGAGCAACTATGTTAAACTCATTTTTAGGGTTTTCAAGGCAGCGGGAGAGGGTCACGGAAATTCATGAGATGACCTGGAATTAAGCAAAACCACTAAATTTGGGCTCCTTAACAAGAGTGTGACACCGGAACACCAGATATATAGTCATTTTCAAAAGTTATAGGGGGGTCATTACGTCCATTTTTGGCTTTTCAAAAATTGTGTCCAGGGCCGAACCTTTCCCCGGCAAAACTCAACTTGCAATTTATATTTCCCAAAAACACTTGAATATAATGAATCTGGTCATTTAGACCTCGCTGAACACGAATATAAAATTAGAATTAATTTATCTTAAAAGCGCGCAAAGATACAGGCATTTCAAGCTTTATTATAGGAATTGATGATGAAGTATGTTAGACATCAATTTTTAGGGTTTTCAAGGCAGCGGGAGAGGGTCACGGAAATTCATGAGATGACCTGGTATTAAGCATATCCACTAAATTTGGGCTCCTGAACAAGAGTGTGACACCGGAACACCAGATATATAGTCATTTTCAAAAGTTATAGGGGGGTCATTTTGTCCATTTTTGGCTTTTCAAAATTTGTGCCCAGGGCCGAACCTTTCCCCGGCAAAACTCAACTTGCAATTTATATTTCCCAAAAACACTTGAGTATAATGAATCTGGTCATTTAGACCTCGCTGAACACGAATATAAAATTAGAATTAATTTATCTTAAAAGCGCGCAAAGATACAGGTATTTCAAGCTTTATTATAGGAATTTATGATGAACTATGTTAAACATCAATTTTTAGGGTTTTCAAGGCAGCGGGAGAGGGTCACGGAAATTCATGAGATGACCTGGTATTAAGCATATCCACTAAATTCGGGCTCCTGAACAAGAGTGTGACACCGGAACACCAGATATATAGTCATTTTCAAAAGTTATAGGGGGGTCATTTTGTCCATTTTTGGCTTTTCAAGAATTGTGCCCAGGGCCGAACCTTTCCCCGGCAAAACTCAACTTGCAATTTATATTTCCCAAAAACACTTGAGTATAATGAATCTGGTCATTTAGACCTCGCTGAACACGAATATAAAATTAGAATTAATTTATCTTAAAATCGCGCAAAGATACAGGTATTTCAAGCTTTATTATAGGAATTTATGAGCAACTATGTTAAACATCAATTTTTAGGGTTTTCAAGGCAGCGGGAGAGGGTCGCGGAAATTCATGAGATGACCTGGAATTAAGCAAATCCACTAAATTTGGGCTCCTGAACAAGAGTGTGACACCGGAACACCAGATATATAGTCATTTTCAAAAGTTATAGGGGGGTCATTTTGTCCATTTTTGGCTTTTCAAAATTTGTGCCCAGGGCCGAACCTTTCCCCGGCAAAACTCAACTTGCAATTTATATTTCCCAAAAACACTTGAATATAATGAATCTGGTCATTTAGACCTCGCTGAACACGAATATAAAATTAGAATTAATTTATCTTAAAAGCGCGCAAAGATACAGGTATTTCAAGCTTTATTATAGGAATTTATGAGCAACTATGTTAAACATCAATTTTTAGGGTTTTCAAGGCAGCGGGAGAGGGTCACGGAAATTCATGAGATGACCTGGAATTAAGCAAAACCACTAAATTTGGGCTCCTTAACAAGAGTGTGACACCGGAACACCAGATATATAGTCATTTTCAAAAGTTATAGGGGGGTCATTACGTCCATTTTTGGCTTTTCAAAAATTGTGTCCAGGGCCGAACCTTTCCCCGGCAAAACTCAACTTGCAATTTATATTTCCCAAAAACACTTGAATATAATGAATCTGGTCATTTAGACCTCGCTGAACACGAATATAAAATTAGAATTAATTTATCTTAAAAGCGCGCAAAGATACAGGTATTTCAAGCTTTATTATAGGAATTTATGAGCAACTATGTTAAACATCAATTTTTAGGGTTTTCAAGGCAGCGGGAGAGGGTCACGGAAATTCATGAGATGACCTGGAATTAAGCAAATCCACTATATTTGGGCTCCTGAACAAGAGTGTGACACCGGAAGACTAGATATATAGTCATTTTCAAAAGTTATAGGGGGGTCATTTTGTCCATTTTTGGCTTTTCAAAAATTGTGCCCAGGGCCGAACCTTCCCCGGCAAAACTCATCTTGCAATTTATATTTCCTAAAAACACTCGAAAATAACGATTCTGGTCATTTTTACCTCGCTGAACACGAATATAAAATCAGAATTAATTTATTTTAAATACGCGCAAATATATAGGCATTTCAAGTTTTATTATAGGAATTGATGAGCAAGTATGTTGAACATCAATTTTTAGGGTTTTCAAGGCATCGTGAAGGGTTCTGGTCATTCATTTTGTGATGACTTTATATCAACTCTTACTTTATAGTCAAATTCTATGAAAAGTTCTCCTTCAAGTTTCTCAAAGCTCTCAATACGCAAATTGAGTTTGAATTCCACTAAAAGCTTAATCGCACAATGAATAGAAAGAGTGTAGAGTTTAAAGGATTATCTATTTAGAATGAAGGTGTTCTGGTCATTTTCATTTTGTGATGACTTTATATCAACTCTAACTTTATAGTCAAATTCTATGAAAAGTATTCCTTCAAGTTTCTCAAAGATCTCAATACGCAAATTGAGTTTGCATTCCACTAAAAGCTTTATCGCACAATGAATAGAAAGAGTGTAGAGTTTAAAGGATTATCTATTTAGAATGAAGGTGTTCTGGTCATTTTCATTTTGTGATGACTTTATATCAACTCTAACTTTATAGTCAAATTCTATGAAAAGTTCCCCTTCAAGGTTCTCAAAGATCTCAATACGCAAATTGAGTTTGAATTCCACTAAAAGCTTAATCGCACAATGAATAGAAAGAGTGTAGAGTTTAAAGGATTATCTATTTAGAATGAAGGTGTTCTGGTCATTTTCATTTTGTGATGACTTTATATCAACTCTAACTTTATAGTCAAATTCTATGAAAAGTATTCCTTCAAGTTTCTCAAAGATCTCAATACGCAAATTGAGTTTGCATTCCACTAAAAGCTTTATCGCACAATGAATAGAAAGAGTGTAGAGTTTAAAGGATTATCTATTTAGAATGAAGGTGTTCTGGTCATTTTCATTTTGTGATGATTTTATATCAAATCTTACTTTATAGTCAAATTCTATGAAACGTTCTCCTTCAAGTTTCTTAAAGATCTCAATATGCAAAATTGAGTTTGAATTCCACTAAAATCTCAATATGCAAAATGTATTTGAATTCCACTAAAAGCTTAATCGCACAATCAATAGTAAGAGTGTAGAGTTTAAAGGATTATCTATTTAGAATGAAGGTGTTCTGGTCATTTTCATTTTGTGATGACTTTATATCAACTCTAACTTTATAGTCAAATTCTATGAAAAGTTCTCCTTCAAGTTTCTCAAAGATCTCAATACGCAAATTAAGTTTGAATTCCAGTAAAAGCTTAATCGCACAATGAATAGAAAGAGTGTAGAGTTTAAAGGATTATCTATTTAGAATGAAGGTGTTCTGGTCATTTTCATTTTGTGATGACTTTATATCAACTCTAACTTTATAGTCAAATTCTATGCAAAGTTCTCCTTCAAGTTTCTCAAAGATCTCAATACGCAAATTGAGTTTGAATTCCACTAAAAGCTTAATCGCACAATGAATAGAAAGAGTGTAGAGTTTAAAGGATTATCTATTTAGAATGAAGGTGTTCTGGTCATTTTCATTTTGTGATGACTTTATATCAACTCTAACTTTATAGTCAAATTCTATGAAAAGTTCTCCTTCAAGTTTCTCAAAGATCTCAATACGCAAATTAAGTTTGAATTCCAGTAAAAGCTTAATCGCACAATGAATAGAAAGAGTGTAGAGTTTAAAGGATTATCTATTTAGAATGAAGGTGTTCTGGTCATTTTCATTTTGTGATGACTTTATATCAACTCTAACTTTATAGTCAAATTCTATGAAAAGTTCTCCTTCAAGTTTCTCAAAGATCTCAATACGCAAATTAAGTTTGAATTCCAGTAAAAGCTTAATCGCACAATGAATAGAAAGAGTGTAGAGTTTAAAGGATTATCTATTTAGAATGAAGTGTTCTGGTCATTTTCATTTTGTGATGACTTTATATCAATTCTTACTTTATAGTCAAATTCTATGAAAAGTTCTCCTTCAAGTTTCTCAAAGATCTCAATACGCAAATTAAGTTTGAATTCCACTAAAAGCTTAATTGCACAATGAATAGAAAGAGTGTAGAGTTTAAAGGATTATCTATTTAGAATGAAGGTGTTCTGGTCATTTTCATTTTGTGATGACTTTATATCAACTCTAACTTTATAGTCAAATTCTATGAAAAGTTCTCCTTCAAGTTTCTCAAAGATCTCAATACGCAAATTGAGTTTTAATTCCTCTAAAAGCTTTATCGCACAATGAATAGAAAGAGTGTAGAGTTTAAAGGATTATCTATTTAGAATGAAGGTGTTCTGGTCATTTTCATTTTGTGATGACTTTATATCAACTCTAACTTTATAGTCAAATTCTATGAAAAGTTCCCCTTCAAGGTTCTCAAAGATCTCAATACGCAAATTGAGTTTGAATTCCACTAAAAGCTTAATCGCACAATGAATAGAAAGAGTGTAGAGTTTAAAGGATTATCTATTTAGAATGAAGGTGTTCTGGTCATTTTCATTTCGTGATGACTTTATTTCAACTCTAACTTTATAGTCAAATTCTATGAAAAGTTCTCCTTCAAGTTTCTCAAAGATCTCATGACGCAAATTGAGTTTGAACTCCACTAAAAGCTTAATCGCACAATGAATAGAAAGAGTGTAGAGTTTAAAGGATTATCTATTTAGAATGTAGGTGTTCTGGTCATTTTCATTTTGTGATGACTTTATATCAACTCTAACTTTATAGTCAAATTCTATGAAAAGTTCTCCTTCAAGTTTCTCAAAGATCTCATGACGAAAATTGAGTTTGAATTCCACTAAAAGCTTAATCGCACAATGAATAGAAAGAGTGTAGAGTTTAAAGGATTATCTATTTAGAATGAAGGTGTTCTGGTCATTTTCATTTTGTGCTGACTTTATATCAACTCTAACTTTATAGTCAAATTCTATGAAAAGTTCTCCTTCAAGTTTCTCAAAGATCTCAATACGCAAATTGAGTTTGAATTCCACTAAAAGCTTAATCGCACAATGAATAGAAAGAGTGTAGAGTTTAAAGGATTATCTATTTAGAATGAAGGTGTTCTGGTCATTTTCATTTTGTGATGACTTTATATCAACTCTAACTTTATAGTCAAATTCTATGCAAAGTTCTCCTTCAAGTTTCTCAAAGATCTCAATACGCAAATTGAGTTTGAATTCCACTAAAAGCTTAATCGCACAATGAATAGAAAGAGTGTAGAGTTTTAAAGGATTATCTATTTAGAATGAAGGTGTTCTGGTCATTTTCATTTTGTGATGACTTTATATCAACTCTAACTTTATAGTCAAATTCTATGAAAAGTTCCCCTTCAAGGTTCTCAAAGATCTCAATACGCAAATTGAGTTTGAATTCCACTAAAAGCTTAATCGCACAATGAATAGAAAGAGTGTAGAGTTTAAAGGATTATCTATTTAGAATGAAGGTGTTCTGGTCATTTTCATTTTGTGATGACTTTATATCAACTCTAACTTTATAGTCAAATTCTATGCAAAGTTCTCCTTCAAGTTTCTCAAAGATCTCAATACGCAAATTGAGTTTGAATTCCACTAAAAGCTTAATCGCACAATGAATAGAAAGAGTGTAGAGTTTAAAGGATTATCTATTTAGAATGAAGGTGTTCTGGTCATTTTCATTTTGTGATGACTTTATATCAACTCTAACTTTATAGTCAAATTCTATGCAAAGTTCTCCTTCAAGTTTCTCAAAGATCTCAATACGCAAATTGAGTTTGAATTCCCTTAAAAGCTTAATCGCACAATGAATAGAAAGAGTGTAGAGTTTAAAGGATTATCTATTTAGAATGAAGGTGTTCTGGTCATTTTCATTTTGTGCTGACTTTATATCAACTCTAACTTTATAGTCAAATTTTATGAAAAGTTCTCCTTCAAGTTTCTCAAAGATCTCAATACGCAAATTGAGTTTGAATTCCACTAAAAGCTTAATCGCACAATGAATAGAAAGAGTGTAGAGTTTAAAGGATTATCTATTTAGAATGAAGGTGTTCTGGTCATTTTCATTTTGTGATGACTTTATTTCAACTCTAACTTTATAGTCAAATTCTATGAAAAGTTCTCCTTCAAGTTTCTCAAAGATCTCATTACGCAAATTGAGTTTGAATTCCACTAAAAGCTTAATCGCACAATGAATAGAAAGAGTGTAGAGTTTAAAGGATTATCTATTTAGAATGTAGGTGTTCTGGTCATTTTCATTTTGTGATGACTTTATTTCAACTCTAACTTTATAGTCAAATTCTATGAAAAGTTCTCCTTCAAGTTTCTCAAAGATCTCATTACGCAAATTGAGTTTGAATTCCACTAAAGGCTTTATCGCACAATGAATAGAAAGAGTGTAGAGTTTAAAGGATTATCTATTTAGAATGTAGGTGTTCTGGTCATTTTCATTTTGTGATGACTTTATATCAACTCTAACTTTATAGTCAAATTCTTTGAAAAGTTCTCCTTCAAGTTTCTCTAAGGTCTCAATACGCAAATTGATTTTGAATTCCACTAAAAGCTTAATCGCACAATGAATAGAAAGAGTGTAGAGTTTAAAGGATTATCTATTTAGAATGAAGGTGTTCTGGTCATTTTCATTTTGTGATGACTTTATATCAACTCTAACTTTATAGTCAAATTCTATGAAAAGTTCTCCTTCAAGTTTCTCAAAGATCTCAATACGCAAATTTAGTTTGAATTCCACTAAAAGCTTAATCGCACAATGAATAGAAAGAGTGTAGAGTTTAAAGGATTATCTATTTAGAATGAAGGTGTTCTGGTCATTTTCATTTTGTGATGACTTTATATCAACTCTAACTTTATAGTCAAATTCTATGAAAAGTTCTCCTTCAAGTTTCTCAAAGATCTCAATACGCAAATTGAGTTTGAATTCCACTAAAAGCTTAATCGCACAATGAATAGAAAGAGTGTATAGTTTAAAGGATTATCTATTTAGAATGAAGGTGTTCTGGTCATTTTCATTTTGTGATGACTTTATATCAACTCTAACTTTTTATTCAAATTCTATGAAAAGTTCTCCTTCAAGTTTCTCAAAGATCTCAATACGCAAATTGAGTTTGAATTCCACTAAAAGCTTAATCGCACAATGAATAGAAAGAGTGTAGAGTTTAAAGGATTATCTATTTAGAATGAAGGTGTTCTGGTCATTTTCATTTTGTGATGACTTTATATCAACTCTAACTTTATAGTCAAATTCTATGAAAAGTTCTCCTTCAAGTTTCTCAAAGATCTCAATACGCAAATTGAGTTTGAATTCCACTAAAAGCTTAATCGCACAATGAATAGAAAGAGTGTAGAGTTTAAAGGATTATCTATTTAGAATGAAGGTGTTCTGGTCATTTTCATTTTGTGATTACTTTATATCAATTCTAACTTTATAGTCAAATTCTATGATAAGTTCTCCTTCAAGTTTCTCAAATATCTCAATACGCAAATTGAGTTTGAATTCCACTAAAAGCTTAATCGCACAATGAATAGAAAGAGTGTAGAGTTTAAAGGATTATCTATTTAGAATGAAGGTGTTCTGGTCATTTTCATTTTGTGCTGACTTTATATCAACTCTAACTTTATAGTCAAATTCTATGAAAAGTTCTCCTTCAAGTTTCTCAACGATCTCAATACGCAAATTGAGTTTGAATTCCACTAAAAGCTTAATCGCACAATGAATAGAAAGAGTGTAGAGTTTAAAGGATTATCTATTTAGAATGAAGGTGTTCTGGTCATTTTCATTTTGTGATTACTTTATATCAATTCTAACTTTATAGTCAAATTCTATGATAAGTTCTCCTTCAAGTTTCTCAAATATCTCAATACGCAAATTGAGTTTGAATTCCACTAAAGGCTTTATCGCACAATGAATAGAAAGAGTGTAGAGTTTAAAGGATTATCTATTTAGAATGAAGGTGTTCTGGTCATTTTCATTTTGTGATGACTTTATATCAACTCTAACTTTATAGTCAAATTCTATGAAAAGTTCCCCTTCAAGTTTCTCAAAGATCTCAATACGCAAATTGAGTTTGAATTCCACTAAAGGCTTTATCGCACAATGAATAGAAAGAGTGTAGAGTTTAAAGGATTATCTATTTAGAATGAAGGTGTTCTGGTCATTTTCATTTTGTGATGACTTTATATCATTTCTAACTTTATAGTCAAATTCTATGAAAAGTTCTCCTTCAAGTTTCTCAACGATCTCAATATGCAAATTGAGTTTGAATTCCACTAAAAGCTTAATCGCACAATGAATAGAAAGAGTGTAGAGTTTAAAGGATTATCTATTTAGAATGAAGGTGTTCTGGTCATTTTCATTTTGTGATGACTTTATATCAACTCTAACTTTATAGTCAAATTCTATGAAAAGTTCTCCTTCAAGTTTCTCAACGATCTCAATACGCAAATTGAGTTTGAATTCCACTAAAAGCTTAATCGCACAATGAATAGAAAGAGTGTAGAGTTTAAAGGATTATCTATTTAGAATGAAGGTGTTCTGGTCATTTTCATTTTGTGATGACTTTATATCAATTCTAACTTTATTGTCAAATTCTATGAAAAGTTCTCCTTCAAGTTTCTCAAAGATCTCAATACGCATATTTAGTTTGAATTCCACTAAAAGCTTAATCGCACAATGAATAGAAAGAGTGTAGAGTTTAAAGGATTATCTATTTAGAATGAAGGTGTTCTGGTCATTTTCATTTTGTGCTGACTTTATATCAACTCTAACTTTATAGTCAAATTCTATGAAAAGTTCTCCTTCAAGTTTCTCAAAGATCTCAATACGCAAATTGAGTTTTAATTCCTCTAAAGGCTTTATCGCACAATGAATAGAAAGAGTGTAGAGTTTAAAGGATTATCTATTTAGAATGAAGGTGTTCTGGTCATTTTCATTTTGTGATGACTTTATTTCAACTCTAACTTTATAGTCAAATTCTATGAAAAGTTCTCCTTCAAGTTTCTCAAAGCTCTCATTACGCAAATTGAGTTTGAATTCCACTAAAAGCTTAATCGCACAATGAATAGAAAGAGTGTAGAGTTTAAAGGATTATCTATTTAGAATGTAGGTGTTCTGGTCATTTTCATTTTGTGATGACTTTATATCAACTCTAACTTTATAGTCAAATTCTATGCAAAGTTCTCCTTCAAGTTTCTCAAAGATCTCAATACGCAAATTGAGTTTGAATTCGACTAAAAGCTTAATCGCACAATGAATAGAAAGAGTGTAGAGTTTAAAGGATTATCTATTTTGAATGAAGGTGTTCTGGTCATTTTCATTTTGTGATGACTTTATATCAACTCTAACTTTATAGTCAAATTCTATGCAAAGTTCTCCTTCAAGTTTCTCAAAGATCTCAATACGCAAATTGAGTTTGAATTCCACTAAAAGCTTAATCGCACAATGAATAGAAAGAGTGTAGAGTTTAAAGGATTATCTATTTAGAATGAAGGTGTTCTGGTCATTTTCATTTTGTGATGACTTTATATCAACTCTAACTTATAGTCAAATTCTATGAAAAGTTCTCGTTCAAGTTTGTCAAAGATCTTAATATGCAAATTGAGTTTGAATTCCACTAAAAGCTTAATCGCGCAATGAATAGAAAGAGTGTCGAGTTTAAAGGATTATCTATTTAGAATGAATGTGTTCTGGTCATTTTCATTTTTTGATGACTTTATATCAACTCTTTCTTTATAGTTAAATTCTATGAAAAGTTCTCCTTCAAGTTTGTCAAATATCTCAATATGCAAATTGAGTGAATCCTAAAAGCTATCTGATGTCGGTGTCTTTTTGTTTATTTCAGGGGTTTTATTTAGGTCGTGGTTGGTATTCCGCGTTTTGTTGTTATCTCTCTTGGTGATTTTTCGTGTTATCCGACAATGAAAGGAAAGAGTGAAGAGTTTAAAGGATTATCTATTTAGAATGAAGGTGTTCTGGTCATTTTTATTTTGTGATATCTTTAGATCAACTCTTACCTTATAGTCAAATTCTATGAAAGATTCTCCCTCAAGTTTCTCAAAGATCTCAATATGAAAATTGAGTTTGAATTCCACTAAAAGCTTAATCGCACAATGAATGGAAAGAGTGTAGATTTAAAGGATTATCTATTTAGAATGAAGGTGTTCTGGCCATTTTCATTTTGTGATTACTTTATATCAACTCTAACTTTATATTCAAATTCTATGACAAGTTCTCCTTCAAGTTTCTCAAAGATCTCAATACGCAAATTGAGTTTGAATTCCACTAAAAGCTTAATCGCACAATGAATAGAAAGAGTGTAGAGTTTAAAGGATTATCTATTTAGAATGAAGGTATTCGGGTCATTTTCATTTTGTGATGACTTTATATCAACTCTAACTTTATAGTCAAATTCTATGAAAAGTTCTCCTTCAAGTTTCTCAAAGATCTCATGACGCAAATTGAGTTTGAACTCCACTAAAAGCTTAATCGCACAATGAATAGAAAGAGTGTAGAGTTTAAAGGATTATCTATTTAGAATGTAGGTGTTCTGGTCATTTTCATTTTGTGATGACTTTATATCAACTCTAACTTTATAGTCAAATTCTATGAAAAGTTCTCCTTCAAGTTTCTCAAAGATCTCAATACGCAAATTGAGTTTGAATTCCACTAAAGGCTTTATCGCACAATGAATAGAAAGAGTGTAGAGTTTAAAGGATTATCTATTTAGAATGAAGGTGTTCTGGTCATTTTCATTTTGTCATGACTTTATATCAACTCTAACTTTATAGTCAAATTCTATGAAAAGTTCTCCTTCAAGTTTCTCAAAGATCTCAATACGCAAATTGAGTTTGAATTCCACTAAAAGCTTAATCGCACAATGAATAGAAAGAGTGTAGAGTTTAAAGGATTATCTATTTAGAATGAAGGTGTTCTGGTCATTTTCATTTTGTGATGACTTTATATCAACTCTAACTTTATAGTCAAATTCTATGCAAAGTTCTCCTTCAAGTTTCTCAAAGATCTCAATACGCAAATTGAGTTTGAATTCCACTAAAAGCTTAATCGCACAATGAATAGAAAGAGTGTAGAGTTTAAAGGATTATCTATTTAGAATGAAGGTGTTCTGGTCATTTTCATTTTGTGATGACTTTATATCAACTCTAACTTTATAGTCAAATTCTATGCAAAGTTCTCCTTCAAGTTTCTCAAAGATCTCAATACGCAAATTGAGTTTGAATTCCACTAAAAGCTTAATCGCACAATGAATAGAAAGAGTGTAGAGTTTAAAGGATTATCTATTTAGAATGAAGGTGTTCTGGTCATTTTCATTTTGTAATGACTTTATATCAACTCTAACTTTATAGTCAAATTCTATGAAAAGTTCTCCTTCAAGTTTCTCAAAGATCTCAATACGCAAATTAAGTTTGAATTCCAGTAAAAGCTTAATCGCACAATGAATAGAAAGAGTGTAGAGTTTAAAGGATTATCTATTTAGAATGAAGGTGTTCTGGTCATTTTCATTTTGTGATGACTTTATATCAACTCTAACTTTATAGTCAAATTCTATGAAAAGTTCTCGTTCAAGTTTCTCAAAGATCTCAATACGCAAATTGAGTTTGAATTCCACTAAAAGCTTAATCGCACAATGAATAGAAAGAGTGTAGAGTTTAAAGGATTATCTATTTAGAATGAAGGTGTTCTGGTCATTTTCATTTTGGGATGACTTTATATCAACTCTAACTTTATAGTCAAATTCTATGAAAAGTTCTCCTTCAAGTTTCTCAAAGATCTCAATACGCAAATTGAGTTTGAATTCCACTAAAAGCTTAATCGCACAATGAATAGAAAGAGTGTAGAGTTTAAAGGATTATCTATTTAGAATGAAGGTGTTCTGGTCATTTTCATTTCGTGATGACTTTATATCAACTCTAACTTTATAGTCAAATTCTATGAAAAGTTCTCCTTCAAGTTTCTCAAAGATCTCAATACGCAAATTGAGTTTGAATTCCTCTAAAAGCTTTATCGCACAATGAATAGAAAGAGTGTAGAGTTTAAAGGATTATCTATTTAGAATGAAGGTGTTCTGGTCATTTTCATTTTGTGATGACTTTATATCAACTCTAACTTTATAGTCAAATTCTATGAAAAGTTCTCCTTCAAGTTTCTCAAAGATCTCAATACGCAAATTGAGTTTTAATTCCTCTAAAAGCTTTATCGCACAATGAATAGAAAGAGTGTAGAGTTTAAAGGATTATCTATTTAGAATGAAGGTGTTCTGGTCATTTTCATTTTGTGATGACTTTATATCAACTCTACTTTATAGTCAAATTCTATGAAAAGTTCTCCTTCAAGTTTCTCAAAGATCTCAATACGCAAATTGAGTTTGAATTCCACTAAAGGCTTTATCGCACAATGAATAGAAAGAGTGTAGAGTTTAAAGGATTATCTATTTAGAATGAAGGTGTTCTGGTCATTTTCATTTTGTCATGACTTTATATCAACTCTAACTTTATAGTCAAATTCTATGAAAAAGTTCTCCTTCAAGTTTCTCAAAGATCTCAATACGCAAATTGAGTTTGAATTCCACTAAAGGCTTTATCGCACAATGAATAGAAAGAGTGTAGAGTTTAAAGGATTATCTATTTAGAATGAAGGTGTTCTGGTCATTTTCATTTTGTCATGACTTTATATCAACTCTAACTTTATAGTCAAATTCTATGAAAAGTTCTCCTTCAAGTTTCTCAAAGATCTCAATACGCAAATTAAGTTTGAATTCCAGTAAAAGCTTAATCGCACAATGAATAGAAAGAGTGTAGAGTTTAAAGGATTATCTATTTAGAATGAAGGTGTTCTGGTCATTTTCATTTTGTGATGACTTTATATCAACTCTAACTTTATAGTCAAATTCTATGAAAAGTATTCCTTCAAGTTTCTCAAAGATCTCAATACGCAAATTGAGTTTGCATTCCACTAAAAGCTTTATCGCACAATGAATAGAAAGAGTGTAGAGTTTAAAGGATTATCTATTTAGAATGAAGGTGTTCTGGTCATTTTCATTTTCGTGATGACTTTATATCAACTCTAACTTTATAGTCAAATTCTATGAAAAGTTCTCCTTCAAGTTTCTCAAAGATCTCAATACGCAAATTGAGTTTGAATTCCACTAAAAGCTTAATCGCACAATGAATAGAAAGAGTGTAGAGTTTAAAGGATTATCTATTTAGAATGAAGGTGTTCTGGTCATTTTCATTTTGTGCTGACTTTATATCAACTCTAACTTTATAGTCAAATTCTATGAAAAGTTCTCCTTCAAGTTTCTCAAAGATCTCAATACGCAAATTGAGTTTGAATTCCAC
>ARYC01010016.1:0-15245 GCA_000711775.1 Oxytricha trifallax | reverse complement strand
TTTCTTGAATTAGGGTTTTAGATACTTCTACACTTTATCAAACCGCACAATAATATTCTAATTGTTCTATTTCTAAAATGTTCATTAGCTTATAGAGAAAAATGTTCTTTAAAGCTTAAGTTTTAAACATGAATTTCAAGGCTTTGACAATGTTTCGGCTAAAATGAATTGCTTGAACTTAATTAAATTTAATTTCTCTACATTCTTTTATCTTTGATTTTCCATTTTTGCCGACGAGATGCTGCTCAATTTTCTCAAAACGAGATTTAAGAAGTTATTGGAAATAGAAAATTAAAATCTTTTAAATTTTTAATATTTATACTTCTTTCTTTCAGTATCTATTTTTAATTAGAGCTAGTAAACGAATTCTAATAAATTTAGAGAAGAAAGATTGAAATGCAAGATTATGAATAACCTCAATTTATCATATTCATTAAAGTAGTCTTATTTAAGCTTTGTAAAATATATATATAAAAAAGATCCCTCTCCCCTTAACGGAAAGTTTTTCTTCAAGTTAAAATCAATGCTTAGTAGTGGTTAAGAATATTAAATCAAACTTGACCTCTAGAGATAAGTGAATTTTAAATATAAAGGCTCCTACCATACACTTAACGAAGAGAGAATTGTTTATTTCTGCTACTATTCTTATGATAAAATGTCATTTTTGCTTAAACGAATGATGGAAGATGAAATTCTTCTTTTGCAAGTTTAATGCAACACACTTTTATAACAGGATTATATCTGTAAATGTAATCCGCTAAGTTGACTCGATTTATTAGATAAGAATTAAAAAAAAAAATAAAGCGCATGCCCCAACACAAACTATAGGAGAGTTAATATTGAAAAGATATTAAATCAAGGAAGATCAAAAGAATGGAATCTCTGCTTAATTCATTTTTGCATGTTAATATTGATAAATGAGCAGTTTCTTTAATAACGACTAGCATATTGCGTCCAATGACTTGATTTCACACACTGGCTTATCAAACTTCAGATAAACATTAATCTAATAAGGGTTGAAAGAGCACATGAAGCTCGAAAGATCGTTCTATAGTAAAATTTAATCTTGCCTTGCTTATGATGAAAGAAATTCGTGAAGGACGGATCTCTTAGAAAAGCTGAAGCAGAGGAATTCCATTCATTTCCAAAATAAGCGAACCAACAAGAAATTGTTATGCACTATTCAAAAAGCACTTAGAAACTTGATTTGAGATGATTAATAGGGCGAGGAATATAGACAATAAGAGAGAAAATAAGTCTTTGCAAGCCGTAGTCGGTATGTTACATATATTTACGTGATCATAGTGATGCATGTGATGCAACATTTGTATTATTTTTCCCTTTTCTTGAATTAGGGTTTTAGATACTTCTACACTTTATCAAACCGCACAATAATATTCTAATTGTTCTATTTCTAAAATGTTCATTAGCTTATAGAGAAAAATGTTCTTTAAAGCTTAAGTTTTAAACATGAATTTCAAGGCTTTGACAATGTTTCGGCTAAAATGAATTGCTTGAACTTAATTAAATTTAATTTCTCTACATTCTTTTATCTTTGATTTTCCATTTTTGCCGACGAGATGCTGCTCAATTTTCTCAAAACGAGATTTAAGAAGTTATTGGAAATAGAAAATTAAAATCTTTTAAATTTTTAATATTTATACTTCTTTCTTTCAGTATCTATTTTTAATTAGAGCTAGTAAACGAATTCTAATAAATTTAGAGAAGAAAGATTGAAATGCAAGATTATGAATAACCTCAATTTATCATATTCATTAAAGTAGTCTTATTTAAGCTTTGTAAAATATATATATAAAAAAGATCCCTCTCCCCTTAACGGAAAGTTTTTCTTCAAGTTAAAATCAATGCTTAGTAGTGGTTAAAAATATCAAATCAAACTTGATCTCTAGAGATAAGTGAAATTACACTTATCTCGGCCATCGACCATTACATCTTAACAAAGAGAGAATATTTTATTTGTGCCGAACTACTTCTTATGATAAAATGTCATTTTTGCTTAAACGAATGATGGAAGATGAAATTCTTCTTTTGCAAGTTTAATGCAACACACTTTTATAACAGGATTATATCTGTAAATGTAATCCGCTAAGTTGACTCGATTTATTAGATAAGAATTAAAAAAAAAAATAAAGCGCATGCCCCAACACAAACTATAGGAGAGTTAATATTGAAAAGATATTAAATCAAGGAAGATCAAAAGAATGGAATCTCTGCTTAATTCATTTTTGCATGTTAATATTGATAAATGAGCAGTTTCTTTAATAACGACTAGCATATTGCGTCCAATGACTTGATTTCACACACTGGCTTATCAAACTTCAGATAAAACATTAATCTAATAAGGGTTGAAAGAGCACATGAAGCTCGAAAGATCGTTCTATAGTAAAATTTAATCTTGCCTTGCTTATGATGAAAGAAATTCGTGAAGGACGGATCTCTTAGAAAAGCTGAAGCAGAGGAATTCCATTCATTTCCAAAATAAGCGAACCAACAAGAAATTGTTATGCACTATTCAAGAAAGCACTTAGAAATTTGATTTGAGATGATTAATAGGGCGAGGAATATAGACAATAAGAGAGAAAATAAGTCTTTGCAAAGCGTAGTCGGTATGTTACATATATTCGAGTGATCATAGAGATGCATGTGATGCAACATTTGTATTATTTTTCCCTTTTTTTCAATTTTGGCTTTAGATACTTTTGACACTTTATCAAATGACATAATAAAATTCTAATTGTTCTATTTCTAAAATGTTCATTAGCTTATAGAGAAAAATGTTCTTTAAAGCTTAAGTTTTAAACATGCATTTCAAGGCTTTGACAATGTTTCGGCTAAACTGAATTGCTTGAACTTAATTAAATTTAATTTCTCTACATTCTTTTATCTTTGATTTTCCATTTTTGCCGACGAGATGAGGCTCAATTTTCTCAAAACGAGATTTAAGAAGTTATTGGAAATAGAAAATTAAAATTTTTTAAATTTTTAATATTTATACTTCTTTCTTTCAGTATCTATTTTTAATTAGAACTAGTAAACGAATTCTAATAAATTTAGAGAAGAAAGATTGAAATGCAAGATTATGAATAATCTCAATTTATCATATTCATTAAAGTAGTCTTATTTAAGCTTTGTAAAATATATATATAAAAAAGATCCCTCTCCCCTTAACGGAAAGTTTTCTTCAAGTTAAAATCAATGCTTAGTAGTGGTTAAAAATATCAAATCAAACTTGATCTCTAGAGATAAGTGAAATTACACTTATCTCGGAGTCTACCATACACTTAACAAAGAAATAATATATTATTTGTGCTGACATTCTTTTGACAAAATGTTTGTTTTTGATAAAACGAATGATTGAAAATTAAATTCTTCTTTTGCAAGTTTAACGGAACACACTTTTATAACAGGATTATATGCTTCGTTAAATCGTAATTCCGCCTTAAAGCTGTTGACTCGATTTATTAGATAAGAATTAAAAAAAAAAAATAAAGCGCATGCCCAACACAAACTATAGGAGAGTTAACATTGAAAAGATATTAAATCAAGGAAGATCAAAAGAATGGAATCTCTGCTTAATTCATTTTTGCATGTTAATATTGATAAATGAGCAGTTTCTTTAATAACGACTAGCATATTGCGTCCAATGACTTGATTTCACACACTGGGGGGGGGGGGGGGGGGGGGGCGGGGGGGGGGGGGGGGGGGGGGGCCTTATCAAACTTCAGATACAAACATTAATCTTAATAAGGGGCGTTGAAAGGAGCCACATGAAAGCCCTCGGAAAATCGTTCGTATAGTCAAAAATTGTAATCTTGCTCCTTGCTATATGATGGAATAAGAATTCGCTGCAGAAGGGACGGATCTCTTAGAAAAGCTGAAGCCAGGAGGGAGAGAATTCCTTTCATTTCCAAAATGAGCGAAGCAACAAGAATTTCTCTGTGCACTATTCAAGAAAGCACCTATAAAGCTTGATTTGGGATGATTTATAGGCTAACCAATATAGACAATAAGAGAGAAAATAAGTCTTTGCAAAGCGTAGTCGGTATGTTACATATATTTGCGTGATCATAGTGATGCATGTGATGCAACATTTGTATTATTTTTCCCTTTTTTTGAATTTTGGTTTTAGATACTTTTACACTTTATCAAATGGCATAATAATATTCTATTTGTTCTTTTTCTAAGATGTTCATTAGCTTATAGAGAAAAATGTTCTTTAAAGCTTAAGTTTTAAACATGAATTTCAAGGCTTTGACAATGTTTCGGCTAAAATGAATTGCTTGAACTTAATTAAATTTAATTTCTCTACATTCTTTTATCTTTGATTTTCCATTTTTGCCGACGAGATGCTGCTCAATTTTCTCAAAACGAGATTTAAGAAGTTATTGGAAATAGAAAATTAAAATCTTTTAAATTTTTAATATTTATACTTCTTTCTTTCAGTATCTATTTTTAATTAGAGCTAGTAACGAATTCTAATAAATTTAGAGAAGAAAGATTGAAATGCAAGATTATGAATAACCTCAATTTATCATATTCATTAAAGTAGTCTTATTTAAGCTTTGTAAAATATATATATAAAAAAGATCCCTCTCCCCTTAACGGAAAGTTTTTCTTCAAGTTAAAATCAATGCTTAGTAGTGGTTAAAAATATCAAATCAAACTTGATCTCTAGAGATAAGTGAAATTACACTTATCTCGGCAAATCTACCATACACTTAACAAAGAGAGTATATTTTATTGTGTACTATTCTTATGATAAAATGTCATTTTTGCTTAAACGAATGATGGAAGATGAAATTCTTCTTTTGCAAGTTTAATGCAACACACTTTTATAACAGGATTATATCTGTAAATGTAATCCGCTAAGTTGACTCGATTTATTAGATAAGAATTAAAAAAAAAAATAAAGCGCATGCCCCAACACAAACTATAGGAGAGTTAATATTGAAAAGATATTAAATCAAGGAAGATCAAAAGAATGGAATCTCTGCTTAATTCATTTTTGCATGTTAATATTGATAAATGAGCAGTTTCTTTAATAACGACTAGCATATTGCGTCCAATGACTTGATTTCACACACTGGCTTATCAAACTTCAGATAAACATTAATCTAATAAGGGTTGAAAGAGCACATGAAGCTCGAAAGATCGTTCTATAGTAAAATTTAATCTTGCCTTGCTTATGATGAAAGAAATTCGTGAAGGACGGATCTCTTAGAAAAGCTGAAGCAGAGGAATTCCATTCATTTCCAAAATAAGCGAACCAACAAGAAATTGTTATGCACTATTCAAGAAAGCACTTAGAAATTTGATTTGAGATGATTAATAGGGCGAGGAATATAGACAATAAGAGAGAAAATAAGTCTTTGCAAGCCGTAGTCGGTATGTTACATATATTTACGTGATCATAGTGATGCATGTGATGCAACATTTGTATTATTTTTCCCTTTTCTTGAATTAGGGTTTTAGATACTTCTACACTTTATCAAACCGCACAATAATATTCTAATTGTTCTATTTCTAAAATGTTCATTAGCTTATAGAGAAAAATGTTCTTTAAAGCTTAAGTTTTAAACATGAATTTCAAGGCTTTGACAATGTTTCGGCTAAAATGAATTGCTTGAACTTAATTAAATTTAATTTCTCTACATTCTTTTATCTTTGATTTTCCATTTTTGCCGACGAGATGCTGCTCAATTTTCTCAAAACGAGATTTAAGAAGTTATTGGAAATAGAAAATTAAAATTTTTTAAATTTTTAATATTTATACTTCTTTCTTTCAGTATCTATTTTTAATTAGAGCTAGTAAACGAATTCTAATAAATTTAGAGAAGAAAGATTGAAATGCAAGATTATGAATAACCTCAATTTATCATATTCATTAAAGTAGTCTTATTTAAGCTTTGTAAAATATATATATAAAAAAGATCCCTCTCCCCTTAACGGAAAGTTTTTACTTCAAATAAAAATCAATGCTTAGAAGTGGTTAAGAATATTAAATCAAACTTGATCTCTAGAGATAAGTGAATTTTAAATATAAAGGCGCCTACCATACAATTAACAAAGAGAGAATATTTTATTTGTGCTACAATTCTTATGATAAAATGTCATTTTTGCTTAAACGAATGATGGAAGATGAAATTCTTCTTTTGCAAGTTTAATGCAACACACTTTTATAACAGGATTATATCTGTAAATGTAATCCGCTAAGTTGACTCGATTTATTAGATAAGAATTAAAAAAAAAAATAAAGCGCATGCCCCAACACAAACTATAGGAGAGTTAATATTGAAAAGATATTAAATCAAGGAAGATCAAAAGAATGGAATCTCTGCTTAATTCATTTTTGCATGTTAATATTGATAAATGAGCAGTTTCTTTAATAACGACTAGCATATTGCGTCCAATGACTTGATTTCACACACTGGCTTATCAAACTTCAGATAAACATTAATCTAATAAGGGTTGAAAGAGCACATGAAGCTCGAAAGATCGTTCTATAGTAAAATTTAATCTTGCCTTGCTTATGATGAAAGAAATTCGTGAAGGACGGATCTCTTAGAAAAGCTGAAGCAGAGGAATTCCATTCATTTCCAAAATAAGCGAACCAACAAGAAATTGTTATGCACTATTCAAGAAAGCACTTAGAAATTTGATTTGAGATGATTAATAGGGCGAGGAATATAGACAATAAGAGAGAAAATAAGTCTTTGCAAGCCGTAGTCGGTATGTTACATATATTTACGTGATCATAGTGATGCATGTGATGCAACATTTGTATTATTTTTCCCTTTTCTTGAATTAGGGTTTTAGATACTTCTACACTTTATCAAACCGCACAATAATATTCTAATTGTTCTATTTCTAAAATGTTCATTAGCTTATAGAGAAAAATGTTCTTTAAAGCTTAAGTTTTAAACATGAATTTCAAGGCTTTGACAATGTTTCGGCTAAAATGAATTGCTTGAACTTAATTAAATTTAATTTCTCTACATTCTTTTATCTTTGATTTTCCATTTTTGCCGACGAGATGCTGCTCAATTTTCTCAAAACGAGATTTAAGAAGTTATTGGAAATAGAAAATTAAAATCTTTTAAATTTTTAATATTTATACTTCTTTCTTTCAGTATCTATTTTTAATTAGAGCTAGTAAACGAATTCTAATAAATTTAGAGAAGAAAGATTGAAATGCAAGATTATGAATAACCTCAATTTATCATATTCATTAAAGTAGTCTTATTTAAGCTTTGTAAAATATATATATAAAAAAGATCCCTCTCCCCTTAACGGAAAGTTTTTCTTCAAGTTAAAATCAATGCTTAGTAGTGGTTAAAAATATCAAATCAAACTTGATCTCTAGAGATAAGTGAAATTACACTTATAAATGCTTCTACCATAGACTTAACGAAGAGAGAATTTTTTATTTCTGCACTTTTCTTATGATAAAATGTCATTTTTGCTTAAACGAATGATGGAAGATGAAATTCTTCTTTTGCAAGTTTAATGCAACACACTTTTATAACAGGATTATATCTGTAAATGTAATCCGCTAAGTTGACTCGATTTATTAGATAAGAATTAAAAAAAAAAATAAAGCGCATGCCCCAACACAAACTATAGGAGAGTTAATATTGAAAAGATATTAAATCAAGGAAGATCAAAAGAATGGAATCTCTGCTTAATTCATTTTTGCATGTTAATATTGATAAATGAGCAGTTTCTTTAATAACGACTAGCATATTGCGTCCAATGACTTGATTTCACACACTGGCTTATCAAACTTCAGATAAACATTAATCTAATAAGGGTTGAAAGAGCACATGAAGCTCGAAAGATCGTTCTATAGTAAAATTTAATCTTGCCTTGCTTATGATGAAAGAAATTCGTGAAGGACGGATCTCTTAGAAAAGCTGAAGCAGAGGAATTCCATTCATTTCCAAAATAAGCGAACCAACAAGAAATTGTTATGCACTATTCAAGAAAGCACTTAGAAATTTGATTTGAGATGATTAATAGGGCGAGGAATATAGACAATAAGAGAGAAAATAAGTCTTTGCAAGCCGTAGTCGGTATGTTACATATATTTACGTGATCATAGTGATGCATGTGATGCAACATTTGTATTATTTTTCCCTTTTCTTGAATTAGGGTTTTAGATACTTCTACACTTTATCAAACCGCACAATAATATTCTAATTGTTCTATTTCTAAAATGTTCATTAGCTTATAGAGAAAAATGTTCTTTAAAGCTTAAGTTTTAAACATGAATTTCAAGGCTTTGACAATGTTTCGGCTAAAATGAATTGCTTGAACTTAATTAAATTTAATTTCTCTACATTCTTTTATCTTTGATTTTCCATTTTTGCCGACGAGATGCTGCTCAATTTTCTCAAAACGAGATTTAAGAAGTTATTGGAAATAGAAAATTAAAATCTTTTAAATTTTTAATATTTATACTTCTTTCTTTCAGTATCTATTTTTAATTAGAGCTAGTAAACGAATTCTAATAAATTTAGAGAAGAAAGATTGAAATGCAAGATTATGAATAACCTCAATTTATCATATTCATTAAAGTAGTCTTATTTAAGCTTTGTAAAATATATATATAAAAAAGATCCCTCTCCCCTTAACGGAAAGTTTTTCTTCAAGTTAAAATCAATGCTTAGTAGTGGTTAAAAATATCAAATCAAACTTGATCTCTAGAGATAAGTGAATTTTCACTATTTCGGCGCCTACCATACAATTAACAAAGAGAGAATAATTTATTTGTGTTACAATTCTTATGATAACCTGTCATTTTTGCTTAAATGAATGATGGAAGATGAAATTCTTCTTTTGCAAGTTTAATGCAACACACTTTTATAACAGGATTATATCTGTAAATGTAATCCGCTAAGTTGACTCGATTTATTAGATAAGAATTAAAAAAAAAAATAAAGCGCATGCCCAACACAAACTATAGGAGAGTTAATATTGAAAAGATATTAAATCAAGGAAGATCAAAAGAATGGAATCTCTGCTTAATTCATTTTTGCATGTTAATATTGATAAATGAGCAGTTTCTTTAATAACGACTAGCATATTGCGTCCAATGACTTGATTTCACACACTGGCTTATCAAACTTCAGATAAACATTAATCTAATAAGGGTTGAAAGAGCACATGAAGCTCGAAAGATCGTTCTATAGTAAAATTTAATCTTGCCTTGCTTATGATGAAAGAAATTCGTGAAGGACGGATCTTTTAGGCAAGCTGAAGCAGAGGAATTCCATTCATTTCCAAAATAATCGAACCAACAAGAAATTGTTGTGCACTATTCAAGAAAGCACTTAGAAATTTGATTTGAGATGATTAATAGGGCGAGGAATATAGACAATAATAGAGAAAATAAGTCTTTGCAAGCCGTAGTCGGTATGTACATATATTTACGTGATCATAGTGATGCATGTGATGCAACATTTGTATTATTTTTCCCTTTTCTTGAATTAGGGTTTTAGATACTTCTACACTTTATCAAACCGCACAATAATATTCTAATTGTTCTATTTCTAAAATGTTCATTAGCTTATAGAGAAAAATGTTCTTTAAAGCTTAAGTTTTAAACATGAATTTCAAGGCTTTGACAATGTTTCGGCTAAAATGAATTGCTTGAACTTAATTAAATTTAATTTCTCTACATTCTTTTATCTTTGATTTTCCATTTTTGCCGACGAGATGCTGCTCAATTTTCTCAAAACGAGATTTAAGAAGTTATTGGAAATAGAAAATTAAAATCTTTTAAATTTTTAATATTTATACTTCTTTCTTTCAGTATCTATTTTTAATTAGAGCTAGTAACGAATTCTAATAAATTTAGAGAAGAAAGATTGAAATGCAAGATTATGAATAACCTCAATTTATCATATTCATTAAAGTAGTCTTATTTAAGCTTTGTAAAATATATATATAAAAAAGATCCCTCTCCCCTTAACGGAAAGTTTTTCTTCAAGTTAAAATCAATGCTTAGTAGTGGTTAAAAATATCAAATCAAACTTGATCTCTAGAGATAAGTGAAATTACACTTATTTCGGCATGCTACTATAGCCCTAACAAAGTGAGAATATTTTTTTGTGGTACTTTTCTTATTATTAAATGTCATTTTTGCTTAAACGAATGATGGAAGATGAAATTCTTCTTTTGCAAGTTTAATGCAACACACTTTTATAACAGGATTATATCTGTAAATGTAATCCGCTAAGTTGACTCGATTTATTAGATAAGAATTAAAAAAAAAAATAAAGCGCATGCCCCAACACAAACTATAGGAGAGTTAATATTGAAAAGATATTAAATCAAGGAAGATCAAAAGAATGGAATCTCTGCTTAATTCATTTTTGCATGTTAATATTGATAAATGAGCAGTTTCTTTAATAACGACTAGCATATTGCGTCCAATGACTTGATTTCACACACTGGCTTATCAAACTTCAGATAACATTAATCTAATAAGGGTTGAAAGAGCACATGAAGCTCGAAAGATCGTTCTATAGTAAAATTTAATCTTGCCTTGCTTATGATGAAAGAAATTCGTGAAGGACGGATCTCTTAGAAAAGCTGAAGCAGAGGAATTCCATTCATTTCCAAAATAAGCGAACCAACAAGAAATTGTTATGCACTATTCAAGAAAGCACTTAGAAATTTGATTTGAGATGATTAATAGGGCGAGGAATATAGACAATAAGAGAGAAAATAAGTCTTTGCAAGCCGTAGTCGGTATGTTACATATATTTACGTGATCATAGTGATGCATGTGATGCAACATTTGTATTATTTTTCCCTTTTCTTGAATTAGGGTTTTAGATACTTCTACACTTTATCAAACCGCACAATAATATTCTAATTGTTCTATTTCTAAAATGTTCATTAGCTTATAGAGAAAAATGTTCTTTAAAGCTTAAGTTTTAAACATGAATTTCAAGGCTTTGACAATGTTTCGGCTAAAATGAATTGCTTGAACTTAATTAAATTTAATTTCTCTACATTCTTTTATCTTTGATTTTCCATTTTTGCCGACGAGATGCTGCTCAATTTTCTCAAAACGAGATTTAAGAAGTTATTGGAAATAGAAAATTAAAATCTTTTAAATTTTTAATATTTATACTTCTTTCTTTCAGTATCTATTTTTAATTAGAGCTAGTAAACGAATTCTAATAAATTTAGAGAAGAAAGATTGAAATGCAAGATTATGAATAACCTCAATTTATCATATTCATTAAAGTAGTCTTATTTAAGCTTTGTAAAATATATATATAAAAAAGATCCCTCCTTTAACGGAAAGTTTTACTTCAAGTTAAAATCAATCAATGCTGATTAGAAGCGGTTTAGAATATAAAATCAAACTTGATCCTCTAGAGATAAGTGAAATTTTAATTCTCATTTGAAATGCGTCTACCATAGACATTACAAAGTGAGAATATTTTATTTGCGGCACTTTTCTTATGATAAAATGTCATTTTTGCTTAAACGAATGATGGAAGATGAAATTCTTCTTTTGCAAGTTTAATGCAACACACTTTTATAACAGGATTATATCTGTAAATGTAATCCGCTAAGTTGACTCGATTTATTAGATAAGAATTAAAAAAAAAAATAAAGCGCATGCCCCAACACAAACTATAGGAGAGTTAATATTGAAAAGATATTAAATCAAGGAAGATCAAAAGAATGGAATCTCTGCTTAATTCATTTTTGCATGTTAATATTGATAAATGAGCAGTTTCTTTAATAACGACTAGCATATTGCGTCCAATGACTTGATTTCACACACTGGCTTATCAAACTTCAGATAAAACATTAATCTAATAAGGGTTGAAAGAGCACATGAAGCTCGAAAGATCGTTCTATAGTAAAATTTAATCTTGCCTTTCTTATGATGAAAGAATTTCGTGAAGGACGGATCTTTTATTCAAGCTGAAGCAGAGGAATTCCTTTCATTTCCAATATGAGCGAAGCAACAAGAAATTGTTGTGCACTATTCAAGAAAGCACTTAGAAATTTGATTTGGGATGATTAATAGGGTGAGGAATATAGACAATAAGAGAGAAAATAAGTCTTTGCAAGGCGTAGTCGGTATGTTACATATATTTGCGTGATCATAGTGATGCATGTGATGCAACATTTGTATTATTTTTCCCTTTTCTTGAATTAGGGTTTTAGATACTTCTACACTTTATCAAACCGCACAATAATATTCTAATTGTTCTATTTCTAAAATGTTCATTAGCTTATAGAGAAAAATGTTCTTTAAAGCTTAAGTTTTAAACATGAATTTCAAGGCTTTGACAATGTTTCGGCTAAAATGAATTGCTTGAACTTAATTAAATTTAATTTCTCTACATTCTTTTATCTTTGATTTTCCATTTTTGCCGACGAGATGCTGCTCAATTTTCTCAAAACGAGATTTAAGAAGTTATTGGAAATAGAAAATTAAAATCTTTTAAATTTTTAATATTTATACTTCTTTCTTTCAGTATCTATTTTTAATTAGAGCTAGTAAACGAATTCTAATAAATTTAGAGAAGAAAGATTGAAATGCAAGATTATGAATAACCTCAATTTATCATATTCATTAAAGTAGTCTTATTTAAGCTTTGTAAAATATATATATAAAAAAGATCCCTCTCCCCTTAACGGAAAGTTTTTCTTCAAGTTAAAATCAATGCTTAGTAGTGGTTAAAAATATCAAATCAAACTTGATCTCTAGAGATAAGTGAAATTTAATTCTCATATGAAATGCGTCTACCATACACTTAACGAAGAGAGAATTGTTTATTTCTGCTACTATTCTTATGAAAACCAGTTCATTTTTGCTTAAACGAATGATGGAAGATGAAATTCTTCTTTTGCAAGTTTAATGCAACACACTTTTATAACAGGATTATATCTGTAAATGTAATCCGCTAAGTTGACTCGATTTATTAGATAAGAATTAAAAAAAAAAATAAAGCGCATGCCCCAACACAAACTATAGGAGAGTTAATATTGAAAAGATATTAAATCAAGGAAGATCAAAAGAATGGAATCTCTGCTTAATTCATTTATTGACTGTATTTGTAATGGGTTTCTTATATAAGACTACATTTGCGTTGTTGATTATACACTGGCTTATCAAGTTGTTTTTATAAGGGTTGAAAGAGCACATGAAGCTCGAAAGATCGTTCTATAGTAAAATTTAATCTTGCCTTGCTTATGATGAAAGAAATTCGTGAAGGACGGATCTCTTAGAAAAGCTGAAGCAGAGGAATTCCATTCATTTCCAAAATAAGCGAACCAACAAGAAATTGTTATGCACTATTCAAGAAAGCACTTAGAAATTTGATTTGAGATGATTAATAGGGCGAGGAATATAGACAATAAGAGAGAAAATAAGTCTTTTGCAAGCCGTAGTCGGTATGTTACATATATTTACGTGATCATAGTGATGCATGTGATGCAACATTTGTATTATTTTTCCCTTTTCTTGAATTAGGGTTTTAGATACTTCTACACTTTATCAAACCGCACAATAATATTCTAATTGTTCTATTTCTAAAATGTTCATTAGCTTATAGAGAAAAATGTTCTTTAAAGCTTAAGTTTTAAACATGAATTTCAAGGCTTTGACAATGTTTCGGCTAAAATGAATTGCTTGAACTTAATTAAATTTAATTTCTCTACATTCTTTTATCTTTGATTTTCCATTTTTGCCGACGAGATGCTGCTCAATTTTCTCAAAACGAGATTTAAGAAGTTATTGGAAATAGAAAATTAAAATCTTTTAAATTTTTAATATTTATACTTCTTTCTTTCAGTATCTATTTTTAATTAGAGCTAGTAAACGAATTCTAATAAATTTAGAGAAGAAAGATTGAAATGCAAGATTATGAATAACCTCAATTTATCATATTCATTAAAGTAGTCTTATTTAAGCTTTGTAAAATATATATATAAAAAAGATCCCTCTCCCCTTAACGGAAAGTTTTTCTTCAAGTTAAAATCAATGCTTAGTAGTGGTTAAAAATATCAAATCAAACTTGATCTCTAGAGATAAGTGAAATTACACTTATGAAATGCGTCTACCATAGACATAACAAAGTGAGAATATTTTATTTGCGGCACTTTTCTTATAACAAAATGTATATTTTTGCTAAAGCGAATGATGGAAGATTAAATTCTTCTTTTGCAAGTGTTAATGCAAAGCACAGCTTTTATAACAGGATTCTAAAACCCCAATGCTGTTATTTACAAGATTTGGGTGACGATATAAATTAATAAAGATAGATTAAATTATTATTAATATTTGGTAGCTTTAGCAATTAATTAGAGGGTCCTGTAGTAGTAGTAGTAGTAGTAGTAGTAGTAGTAGTAGTAGTAGTGTCTATTCTACTAAAGCTACCAAAATGACGAGATCTCCCATTTAATTATTATAAATCCTCCAACCCCTATAATATTACTTTAGAATCTCTAACTACGCCACGAATCCAACATATGAACCTACTGCTCCTCAATTCTAACGCCCCGCTCAGCCAGCAAGACAACCCATAGCTGCTGGAGGACCCCTCAGAGGATCTGCTGCTTGACCATCTTGAGTTTGACAACCCCTGCTAACAAAGACATCTTTCAAACAGCGCCTAAACATTCTCATTAGCAACATTCAGATGGCAAACAGAAGTCATGGGAATCTCTGACACGTGGTGAGTAGCATTCTCGGCACGCGCTCCACGCTCTCCTATTCGACACTAGTGGACGAGGCTTTGGATAGGGTTTGTAGTATTGAGAAGGAAGATGGCGGCCGCCATATTGGATGTTCTCATGATAATTCGACGCACCACCAAACCATGGGTGACTTCTTGGATCCCACCACGGATGTCACAGCACCTCTATCAAGGTAAGATTCGAGCCTTTGTTTCTAACACCATATGTAGGGAAGGAGCACAACGTATTCTATTACCCAAGCTAAGCGATCAAGTGGCGAGTCCCAGCAATTATCTCAAGAACGCCTTCTGTCCAGAAACCGTTGGCTAAGAGCCCCCAAGCCATTTAAGCCATTGAATGTCTGGATGGGAGTCGTATATTGAGCAATAGCTGAGCCCCACTAATCACTAAGAAAAAAAATAAACAACATTTAAAGAAGCGATTGCAACAGCGCCTTAACTGTCACCATGGCTGCCATAGTTGGCCGTACCTATTAAAAGTGAAGCTAA
>ARYC01010014.1:0-10521 GCA_000711775.1 Oxytricha trifallax | reverse complement strand
AGGACTCCTAAATATTCCCATCTTATTGATAGCATCTATGCTCTTTTTATCACATGATCATGTTTATGTTGTCTTAGTATATGATCCCTTACTTTTCTCCGTCGTTACTACAGCTGAACTCCTTCAAACAATAATACACACTCTCTTCAATTTGTATCACTAATTTTTATTTTCTCTAGTTCGATTACTAGTTTTGTTGCTGAGATGCGAGCTTATTTGAATGTAACTATTATTTCAATTAGGTACACTTAATAATCTCTGTAGAATCAAACATTAAAATATTTTTTTTCTTGCCCGTTTTTTATTATTAGCTTATAAATTATAAAATTCTCAATATGAAAATTGCAATTCTAAATAAATATAGTTGAATATAAAGAAAAATTTATAAACAATCAAGAAAATATGGAAGAGCTCGCACTACTCATTTCTAAAGCCAATTTACACGATGAAGGCTAGGGATTAAATTTCTTCTGATAAAATTTACTTTCTTTTTCAAAATTTTCTACATTTTTAATTTTTTCAGTAGCAATAATATACTGATTTGTTTAACTCTTGGTTATCTCAAAAATTTCCGTGACAATCAACGGATGAAATGAAAAATTTGAAATTTAATGTCTAAAATTTTTATTCAAAAAATTTATAATGAAAATTAAATACTTTTATATTTGTGTGATTTGAAGATTCCGCAACGCGAATTTTATATTTGTTTAGAGCGAGATCTTAATGACTAGAATAGATATTTTAGGGTGTTTATAAGAAGTATGAATTCGAAAAAAATGCATGTTGGTGGGGAAAGGTTCGGCTTAGGACAATTTAGGAGAAGAGCAAAATGGACTAAATGACCATGCTATAGGTTTTGAAAATGACTATATAATTTGATCCGGTGTCATTCTCTTATTCAGGGGCTTAATTTTAGTTCAATTATTAAAAATGTGTAAACATCATCTTATCTACTTCTTTAAGATTCGCAAGCATTACCTTAGATTGTCAATCTTATTGTATAAGATAAAACCTAGAGTTCATAAAATTTTGGTTTGTTAATACTTGCAAAATATGACTCTTCAACGTGTATACTCTAATGTTCCTTCTTATTTTCATCCTTTGTATGTGAAATGCTGTATGGAAGCTTCACTTTAACTGAGGAAAGTTCATTTTATTGAAATGTTGGAAATATGGAAATTATCTGCTAAGAATCGCATCATACTGGTATTTTGTACTTATATTTATAAAACTTAACTGTAACTTTATAGCTTTGTAAATTTTTCTCTACATTCATTTATAAGTTTACCAAAATCCATAAACCAATATCAAAAATTAAAATGGTTTTCAGCAAATTTGATCTTTTACCAAATATTTTTATTGATTTTTCCATTTGGGCTTTTACCTGGATTTAAAGTTCTATACCTAAAAACCCACCATGATATAAAAGATCAGCATATATCCTTACGGTTGAATATAAAGAAATTAAGGCACAGTCACGACGGATAGTTCCGCGTGATCCTATGCGACCCCCCGCATGATTGTGAAGGAGACAAGCTTTAAGATACTAACCATCCATATCTGTAATAAAAACCCTGTGAGCCAAAACAAAAATCCGGTCTCCAATACAGGACACCAATGGTAGCGAGAAAGTGATTAAAGAGACAAAAAATTATCATTAATATCTGGTTGGTTAAATCCCCGTATTAATTTCTGTAATGCATTAAATAATAATAGAAAATTTCCATTTGATTTAAATAACTTCCTTAGTGTTATAAATAAAATCTAGCAAAATGTTCCCTCATGTTCTTGAAAACATTATCTTCTAATATAACTGTGTTTTGCGTGCTTTTGACAAAAATTAAGCCACTTCTATATTTAAGACCTAGATCTTCAATTACCATTGAGTGGCAAGTCATCAATTATGTTTAGTGAAATTTTTATAAATTTGGAGATATGTAAATTTTAAATAGGAATCAAAACCCCAAAACCCTTTCAGTAGTTTGATTGAGTTTTTGATTGATAAAAGTAGACTATTAGTGCATACTTTATTAGGGTTTTAATAGGGTTTATGCATGGGTTTAATGTTTAAATATCAGTAATTTAAGTGAGTATAGCCAGCGAGTTTTTAAAATATTTCACACAAACATAAGCTTAGAGTCATATGGCAGTTATCTGAATTTTTTCTTTCTAAGCTGATGTTGTTTTCTATTGTTTGTTAATTCTCTTAGCTTGGCTTGATAAAAGTTGAGTATGCAAGTTCTCTGAGACCTCCATTTATTTTATTTTTATCGAATATTGTTTGATTCTCTGCTTAGAATCTCTCTCACCTCTGCAGCTAAAGTAATCTTTTCTTGGCATGTCGCTCTCTATTATTATTACTGCTAGAGCCCAGATATCCCATTAAGTGTTTTTATCTCTCCAATCCTCTCTCTCTGGGAATATCCAGGAGTGCCGTATACATTCCTTATGCAGGCTTGCACTCTTTGAGCTCTGTTGTAGTCAATAATATAAACTCTAAGAGGCTGAAAGTTCATCATGATATTCTCTGGCTTTAAGTCTCTATGAACATACCCTTGCTTGTAAAGCTCTTCAATCCCTTCAACTATCTGCTATACTATCTAGCTAATTTATCTCTGACATCTATTGTCAAATAATAATTCTCTGTAAGTCATTTCAAGTAAAGGAAGCCTGATGGCTACATGATCTTTACCAAGTAAAATAGCATCAAGCTAGATGATATGCCTGCACTCATTTAACTTTGCCTTTTAAAGAGCATAATACTCATTTGCAAATTCCATTTGGAACTTGTCATCAGCAAGGAAGTAATTGAACGGATATATCTTGTAAGCATATTAGTCATCAGTAATGACTCTCTTCTCTATTTTATCTTCAAGAGTAAGGTAGTTTCTAGGCAAGAATCTAAGTCAATAATTTTGAATATAGGAATCTTCATTGCCTCTATTTTAACCATGATTTTATTGATCTCAGAGACTGGAAAGTTCTTGACTGCTTTCTTCATTTTAACTTCTAGACTTCAACTCTAAGAGACTCCACTGGATTTCTTGATCTTCTCTTTTAGAGGAATCTATTCCCTGTAGGTTCATGAATAAAGAAATAACTTTAATTGTGCTTTTTCTATAAGTGCACTTTGAGGTGTCTCTAGTATGAAAATATGGCTTCTCACAGAACTCACAGACATACTTCCCGTCTTCCTTTTAATGCTTGAGATATAACCTTGGCATATCGTTGTGTATATCTCTCAAGTGTCTCTTATAAGTTGACTTGTAAGGGAAAACTTTATTGCATTCTTTGCATTAATAATCAACTTTGGCTAGGATTTATTAATGCTCTATGGCGGGTTGTTTAACCTCCTCCTCAATTTGTACAGCTTCTTTAATAACCTCCTACTTAACTTATATTTAAATCTCAAAGCTAGACTGGTCAAAGTTGTCATAAGAAGGCTCCCTCTGAGTACAAGCGTCTCTGGTCTCTACTTTTCTTGGTTACTGTTTTGATAATTTTTATTGACTTTACCCAAGTAATGCCGCTCTTCTCAAAAGGTTAGCGCTCATTTTAGTTTGCTGATATATTACAATATTAGATTTGAATATTAATTTTTAAACATAATTTGATTTATATTACTCTAAATATGGAGTATGTTAACACAAAAAATATGAATTTTAAACATCATTTATTCAACTCGTTCAACAACAATAATAGGAATTACTTCACTTATAACAATAATTTCAACAAATACTACTACAAATACAAATACAACTACAACCATAACTACTACAACTAAAAACCTAAACCCCAATTTTTTAAAATATAAGAGATCAGAAAAAACTTACCTGCCACTATTTTGGCAATACTGTAGTTAGAGCTAGAGATTAAAATTCTAAATCAAATCTTAATTCAGTAATATATTTTATTAAAATAATGATAAAATCTACGGAGATAAACTATTATAGTAGAGTATAAGACACTCTGGTAGTTTCTTTGGTGAGAGGTAAGAAAATGAATAACCATAAAAGACTGTAAGTTGACATATTTAATGAGAATTTTATACATTTTAGTAAATTAAAATACTCTATATGAAGTTTTGTTTTTCTAGGAAGTCCTCCAAATTAACTTTGAACTTAATTTGGAGGACCTCCTAAAATAATTAAACATTATTAGGAGGAATTTAATGGAGATAGTTTGATAAAAATGGAAATCAATTTGTGAAGCTTGTAGCATGTTTTTCAATGCTTCTCCTCATATCTTTTCTAGGTTGACCTCCAGTAGGTCCTCCCTATTTAGTAGTAAGATTTTAATAAACTTGAATGGATATCCATAATTTTAATTTCATTAACATTTCTAGATAGAGGAGCTAGATGGAGTCTATGAATGATGCAATAAAGAGAATTTAATCTCAAGATTTAATAGGGAAATTTCGAAGTAAGGAGGACCTTTATAGATATTTGGTATAGCAAGGTTATTCTTTAGTATGATTAATAAATCCATTATAGTTGGATTGTTCTTGCCGACTTAGGAGGGAACTAAAATGTCATTCTTAAAAGCCTTACTAAGTGAAGAGAAAAAAGCTTTTAAGTCTAATGAAATTAGGATGATAGAGATACCTAACTACCCTGAAATATCAGTGACAAACCTATATTACGATGCTATGAGTGATCCGGACGTAGCTCTCTACCTTCCATCAAAGCTACAGCTCTCTAATAAGTTGCCAGAGAGAAACTTCTTCTTTGGTGTTCTTGCAACTCTGAAACCTGAGTACTTAAATGAAGTTATTTAAGAAGCTCACAAGAAACGATACAGCATCTCTCCTGAAGAAAAAGAGAAACAAGGTATTAAAATAAGTGACACTTGGCTATAGGAACTTCAAAAGCATCCTTTCATCTCAAGTAAGCTTAGTCTTCTAACTTTATAGAAAAACCTGGTACTGCTATATACTTGATGAAAGAGCGCAGCAAATTAAACAGAGAGAGAAAGTCTCAAGTAAAGCATGAATTGAGTAAGAGACTCTTCAAAGATTTCTAAAAGCCAGACGAGATGAACATAGATGCAAGGGCTGGCACAAAGAGAAGAAACATGGGCCCAAGCAAGCCTTAAGAGGAGAAAAGAAAGAGAAGCCAAATCCCTTTACAGGCAATTTTAATATGTGAACTTATTCATTCGTTTAAATCTAATACTTATTTATAAACACAAAATCTCCCTTCTCTTGCGCATAATTTAGCTATATCATCGCTGACTCTTTTAGCAGCACTCTTTATAAAATCGACTGTATCTATCTTCAAGTCATGCATTAAGTGATAGAGTAGAAGTTTCTTGTAGTGGCCTTTCAATAACCCCCAATATAATTCAATTCCATTGAACTAAGGACTGTAGGGAACATTAAATACAGGTGTTATGTTTAGCCTTTCATATTCCATCCTTGAGTCTTTAGTTTTATGAACTGATAAGTTATCAACGAACAGAATAATCTCTTAGTCAGCGTACTTATCTCTGAGTTATTGTAAGAACTTAATATATTATTCAGTCTTTATAGAGCGAGGGTGGATAACATAAGTCTCTAGGCCACTATCTTCACTGATTCCACCAAGGATTGCATGAGTTTATATCTTAACCTTTTAGTCATAAACTTCTATATTACTATACCTCTTGTACCAAGACCTTGATATAAATGTATTGAATGTAAATACAGCTTCATCAGCATGTATGAACTTTATATTATGCTCTTAAGACCTTTGCATTTAATCGAATATATAATTTAAATTATCTTTATAAAATGGAACATTGAGGTCAATCACTCTCTTTATGCGATTGACTGTCTTGTAAGATATTCCGAACTTTTTATATATGTTCGCTATAGATGAGATATGAAGCTCAGGAAATTAGCGATGAAACATCACAGCCCTCTAGGCCAGAGAGAAGTGAGCCCAGTATTTAAGAGTTTTATCATTAATAAGATAATCGATATGATGCTGCTAAAATTTTAAAGGTCTTTTAGGCTTAGAATTAAGATGTTATTCTCTTTAAATTCAATGCTAATAGACAGTGAGACCTCACAGTTGCAGGAGATTTATGGAGCAGTCTTGCTATAGATGTGTAATTTAGGATAGGTTTGAGTTGATCACTATAATCATCACATCCATAACGCAACTTAAACAATAAATCTATATACTCACTGTCATAAACTGACCCCAAACCTCGCATATACTCACTTTAAATTACTAATATTTAAAACATTAAACCCCTACATAAACCCTAATAAAGTATGCACTAATAGTCTACTTTTATCAATCAAAAACTCAATCAAACTACTGAAAGGGTTTTGGGGTTTTGAATATCAGGACATTTTAAGTTTTAATGTACTTTGAGTAATATAAGTACGAAGAGTTATAATGTAAACAGAATTTATAATAGAGATGTCATAATAAATTTTAAGATGGAATATATAAATTCAGAGTTTCATATTTTAAATTTAAATATCTCCAAATCTATTAAAATAAGACTAAACATAATGAAGGATTGGCCTCTCAATGAAAGTTGAAAATCTAGATCTTAATTATAAAAATGGCTTACTTTATATCAAAAGCACTCAAAACACATTTGAATAAGAAAATAATGATACAACAACATGAGGGAATATCATACTAGAATTATCAAAGAACAAAGTAATTTAGAGTTCATAATGACAAATATATTTAAGAGGAAAAAAAAGAATAGTAAATGACTAAAATATAACTAAATATATATTAAATTTGGATTATGCATAATGATTATCTTTAATTAAAAAAAATTAACCTTATTAATGTATAATATATTTCAGTTGCAATTATCATATACATGTAGAGCGAAAAATAAGGACTCTTCCTCGTGTTTTGAGAGACTTGGGAAATATCCATTTAAATAGTTGTTGCAGTTTATATGAAATTGCTTTTACTTTCAACTAGAGGATCCAATAGAAGGGCCTTGATTCAAGCAAATCTATTGAAAATGATTGTAAAATTGAGCAATATAAAAATTCTCTTGGATAAAATACGATTTAAAAATATAATTTAATTCAGTTTCAACATTCACACAGATGTAGAGCGAAAAATACAAATTCTCTCATGTATTTTTCTAGTATAGAAGATATGAATTCATTAAAATTGTTTCAACTTATATGAAATTGCTTTCAATTTCCACAAGAGGATTCAAATTAGATAGCTCGATATAGGCAAATATATAAGAAATTATCGCAAAATTGAGAAATGAGAAATGCTCGTTTATAAAATACGATTTTAAAATATAAATCTTTTCAGTTACAACATTCACTGTAATGTTGACCCAAAAATAAAGATTATTCCTAGTATTGTTCGAGATTTGAGAGATAAGAATTTATTTATTTGGTTTCAGTTAATATGAAATTTGTTTTAATTTCAACTAAGGATCCCCTTGATTCAAGCAAATCTATAATAAATGATTGCGAAATTGAGCAACGAGTTAAAATTGAGTTAATTTCCAAAATATAATCAAATAATCAATCATTTATTCACACTAATTTAATTTTAATTTTTTATTCTAATTAAACAGCATCTATCTCGAAATTTTTCTTCATTTCGAGATACGTGCCAAATAAATATAATAAATTACTCAAATATTGAATCACATAATATTAATGAAATTAAGTTTTTATCATATTAATAGTTCATTTTTTAATTATTTTAAATTCTAATATATAAATAAGAAATGATATAGATATTATTGAATATTTTAAAAAATATAAGTTAATTGTATTAATAATTAAATAACATAATTTAATCTTGATTTAGTATAAAAATGAACTATTAATTTGATAAAAACTTAATTTCATTAATATTATGTGATTAAATATTTGAGTAATTTATTATAATTATTTGGCACGTATTTCGAAATGATCAAAATTTCGAGATAGATGCTATTTAATAAAATTAAAAAATTTATATTAAATTAGTGTGATTAATGATTAATATTTGATTATATTTTGGAAATTCTCTGAATTTTAACTCAATGAGAAATGCTTGTTTAAAAAATACGATTTTAAATATAATTTATTTCAGTTTCAACATTCACACAGATATAGAGAGAATAATTAAAATTCTTTCGTTTTTTGTTCGAGATCTGAGAGAGAAGAATTTCATTAATTTGTTGCACTTGATATTAAATTGCTTTCAATTTTAACTTTAGGATCTAATTAAGTTGGCTCGATATATGAAAATACATAAGATATGATTTCAAATTTGAGAAATGAAATTTTCTCGTCTATTAAATCGATTTTAAATATAATTTATTTCAATTTCAACATTTACAGGGATGTAGAGAGAAAAATAAAAATTCTTTCATGTATTGTTCGATATACGAAGATATAAATTTATTTAATTTATTGCAGATTAAATAAAATTGCAAATAATTTTGACAATAGGATCCATAAAAGTTGATTCGTTTAAAGCAAATCCACAAGATATGATTGCAAAATTGAGCAATGAGAAATGCTAGTTGTAAAAATAAAATTTTAAAATATAATTTATTTCAGTTTCAACATTTACAGGGATGTAAAGCGAAAAATAAAAATTCCTTCATGTATTGTTCGAGATCTGAAGGATAAGAATTTATTTAATTTATTGCAGATTAAATAAAATTGCATATAATTTTGACAATAGGATCCATAATAGTTGGCATGTTTAAAGCAAATACATAAGATATGATTGCAAAATTGAGCAATGAGAAATGCTCGTTAAAAAAATAAGATTTTAAAATATAATTTATTTTAGTTTCAACTTTTGCAGGGATGTAAAGCGTAAAAAAATAATTCTTTCATGATTTATAATTTGTTGCAGTTTATATTATATTGCTTTCAATTTCGACTTGAGGACCCAATTTAGTTGGCTCGATATAAGAAAATCCATAAGATATGATTGCAAAATTGAGCAATGAGATATTCTCGTTTATTTAATAGGATTTTAAATATAATTTATTTCAATTTCAACATTTACAGGGATTTAGAGAGAAAATTTAAAGTTCTTTCATGTTTTATTCGAGATCTGAAGGATAAGAATTTATTTTATTTGTTGCAGTTTATATTAAATTGCTTTCAATTTTCACTTGAGGATCCAAGTTAGTTGGCTCGATATAAGAAAATCCATAAGATATGATTGCAAATTTGAGAAATGAAATATTCTCGTTTATTAAATAGGATTTTAAAATATAATTTATTTCAGTTTCAACATTTACATTGATGTAGAGCTAAAAATAAATATTCTTTCATGTTTTGTTTGAGATCTGAGAGATAAGAATTTATTTAATTTGTTGCAGTTTATATTAATTGCTTTCAATTTCACATTTAGGATCCAAATTAGTTTGCTCGATATTGAAAAATTCATAAGATATGATTGCAAATTTGAGAAATGAGAAATTCTCGTTGCAAAAATAAGATTTTAAAATATAATTTATTTTAGTTTCAACATTCACATTGATGTAGAGATAAAAATAAAATTCTTTCATGTTTTTTTCGAGATCTGAGTGATAAGAATTTATTTAATTTGTTGCAGTTTATATTATATTGCTTTTAATTTCAACTTTAGGATCCAAGTTAGTTGGCTTGATATTGGAAAATCCATAAGATATGATTGCAAATTTGAGAATTGAAATATTCTCGTTTATAAAATCGATTTTAAATATAATTTATTTTAGTTTCAACTTTTACAGGGATGTAGAGAGAAAAATAAAAATTCTTTCATGTTTTGTTCGAGATCTTAGGGATATGAATTTATTATTTTTTGCAGTTTTTATTATATTGCTTTATTTTTCACTTTATGATTTAATTTAGTTTGCTCGATATATTAAAATTCATAAGATATTATTGCAAATTTGAGAAAAGAAATATTTTCGTTTATTAAATATGATTTTAAATATTATATATTTCAGTATCAACATTTACAGGGATGTAGAGTGAAAAATAAATATTCTTTCATGTTTTGTTCGAGATCTGATAGATAAGAATTTATTTAATTTGTTTCAGTTTATATTATATTGCTTTCAATTTCACTTTAGGATCCAAGTTAGTTGGCTCGATATAAGAAAATCCATAAGATATGATTGCAAAATTGAGCAATGAGAAATTCTCGTTGAAAAAATAAGATTTTAAATATAATTTATTTTAGTTTCAACATTCACATTGATGTAGAGATAAAAATAAAAATTCTTTCATGTTTTGTTCGAGATCTGAGAGATAAGAATTTATTTAATTTGTTGCAGTTGATATGAATTGCTTTCAATTTCACATTTAGGATCCAAATAAGTTCGCTCGATATTGAAAAATCCATAAGATATGATTGCAAATATGAGAAATGAGAAATTCTCGTTGAAAAAATAAGATTTTAAAATATAATTTATTTCAGTATCAACATTTACAGGGATGTAGAGTGAAAAATAAAAATTCTTTCATGTTTTATTCGAGATCTGAAGGATAAGAATTTATTTTATTTGTTGCAGTTTATATTAAATTGCTTTCAATTT